>JAWZYV010012676.1:0-154344 GCA_038373885.1 Cheiracanthium punctorium | reverse complement strand
CCCTTTAAATATTCTTAAAAGAAAGAATTCTCTTTTTTGAATATGTGAATGGCAGGTTCTCCAATACGGTAGTTTGAACGGTTAAAGATTTTTTTCTCAATAAAAATGAATATTCATCTTTTAAAGGAAAGCGTCTGTTCTTATTTATTTTCCTGTAACTATATCTGAATTCTGCTAAAAAACTTTGTTTCACGTTAAAGTAGCTTATAAATATTTTCTATCAAAATAACCTTTTACTGGCCAACATTCCCATGGGAACAAGAAATTAAAAATTTATTAAAATATGAAATTTTAACAATATTGACTCTAAAAATTTATCAGATAAAGTTTAAAGATGACTTGATTTTTTTAAATAGAAGTTGCTTTCATATCATTAGTGAGGAAATTCGAAAAAAAAATCATCAAAATAGACATTTTCATAACTTTTTACAGAGCTATTTTGATAAACTCTCCTCCCCCTCCTCTCTTCAAACTTACCGTAATTTCCGGCTTATAATCCGCGGATTATCTACTAAAAAAGATGAAAATTTATCCAGTGCGTATTATGCATCGCTGCGTACTATCTACTGAAATTTTTTCTGAAGCCTTCAGATTTTACAATAAAAAACTTTATTTATAAAAACAAAATAAAAGTTCATTTCTTTTTTTCCACTATATTTAGACTCTGAAAAAGATTTAAGTCCGTTAATCAATTACATGACACTAGATGCCACTGCAGTCGTTCAGTAGATTTCTTGAAGATTGGGGAAAAACAGGGACCTTTGAGGGTCATACGTCATAGCTTCCTGAAACGACCTCGGATTGGTTTCTCCGCTCTAAATGAATAGTCTGTGAAATGTGGAAATTTCTTCAAAAAAACTGGAATCACTACTTCATATTAAGGTACGTGACGATCATCGCTTAAAAGATTCATATAGAGCAAGAGCCCGCGGCCGCCAGACCTGACCTTCGTCATAGTATAAAAGCTGAAACTTTCTCTGCGTATATTCCACAATAGAGGTAGGAACAATCGGCCACTATAAAGTTTTGATGATCGTGGCTTTGGCAGGTAACAGGTGGCAAAGGTGTATAAAATTGCAGAAAATTTTCGCCATTTCATAAAGCTTATTTTTTTTATATGTTCTTCTTCGCAGTACTAGAAATCATTTTATCCCTTGCCAGACACTTTTCCATCTGGCAAACCCCCGCCAGACAATCTCAAAGTCATGGAAAACGTAATTCTATTACGAGCGCGCTGCAGCATCGTAAGAAAGTTCAGAAGTAGCAGTATAAAAAGTGCTTGACACTCTGCAACAGCTTGACGTACATCGTCGCGGGAGTTTACGAACACAACATTTTTCCATGACTGAGATTGTCTGGCTGGGGTTTGCCACGATGGAAAAGTGTCTGGCAAGGGATAAAGTGATATCTAGTATTGCGAAGAAGAACATATAAAAAAATTAAGCTTTATGAAATGACGAAAATATTCTGTAATTTTATACACCTTTGCCACCTGTTACCTGCCAAAGCCACGGTCATCCAAACTTTATAGTGGCCGATTGTTCCTACCTCTGTTGGGGGGTATGCGCAGAGAAAGTTTTAGCTTTTATACTATGACGAAGGTCTGGCGGTCGCTGGCTCTTAGAATAATACGAAAGTTGTAGAAATGTCGAAAAAACGCATTAGCTATTCAGCTGATTTTAAACTGAAAGTAATCAGTAAAGCTGAAGAATTTGGAAATAGGGAGGCTGGACGACTATTTCAAGTCGATGAATCCAACGTTCGCTTATGGAGAAAATCTAAAGAGAAGTTAGAAAATCCGAGGAACAAAAAATGTAAAAGTTTTCGGTTTAGCCAGCCAAAATGGCCTGAATTAGAAGATGTGTTACATCGCTGGATTACAGAAGAAAGAAGAAAAGGGAATCCTGTATCTACAGTTAAAATAAGAATTAAGGCTAAATTAATTGCTGAAGAAATGCAGATTACAGGTTTCGATGGTGGCCCCACGTGGTGCTACCGGTTCATGACAAAAAAAAAGCTTTCTGTACGGAATCGCACCACTGTTGGACAGAAACTGCCGACTTACTGTGAGATGAAAAAAGATGAATTTTTACTTTACACCAAACAAGTAATTGCAGAAAAGAAATTCAGTTCTGCAGAAATATTTAACATGGATGAAGTTCCCGTGTGCTTTGATTCTCCCCCAAACAGAAGCCGACACTGCTGGGACTTTGTCCGTTGCAATAAATACTACTGGAAATGAAAAAATTCGTTCGCTGTAGTATTAACCTGTTCTGCAAGTGGAGAAAAATTGCCCCCGATGGTTATCTTCAAACGAAAAATCATTCCTAAAGAAAATTTTCCCCGTAGAATAGAAATAAGATGCAATGAGAAAGGTTGGATGAACCAGGACATTATGATCTCCTGGCTCGATTCGGTTTGGAAAAAAAGGAGGTTTTTCTCTATTTAAATCTCGTGCGCTATTGATTTTGGATTCGATGAAGGCTCATGTGAAAGACGATGTTAAAGTGGCCTGCAGAACATCAGGCGCAATCCTTTCAGTGATACCGGGAGGACTAACAAAAATACTGCAACCCCTGGATGTTGGCATCAACAAGTCTTTCAAATCGAAGATAAGAAACTCATGGGGAAAATGGATGGGAGAGGACGTTCATGAGTATACGAAGAGTGGAAAAATGCTACGTGTATCGTATGCAGACGTAGCCCACTGGGTAAAAACTGCATGGGATGAAATCTCTGTTTGTACTATAAAAATGCATTTTAAAAATGTGGACTGTTAGAAGAAAATTTTGAATCGACCACTGAACTGAACGACGATTCTGATAACTCCTTGGAATTGAATGGTGATTTGCTTTTGGGTTTTCCAGATTCAGATGATTCCAATTTTTAGTTTCTTTTTTTAATTACTTGTAAATATTAAGCGGTAGGTCTCAATTCAATTTTGTTTTTCTTATAATAATGTCACTTGACTAAATAATTATGATGTTACAAAATATGCGATAAATATTCTGCATGCTACCATACATTTTGTTTTGTTTGTTCCGAAAGAAATGTTCGCTTTCTTATATTTGATTGATTTCATAATACAGTTCTTAGGGCTTACAGGTATAATGCCTAGCTTAAAAATTGTGTATCAATTGTGATTTAAATCGAAAAATGACCGTCAAAGTATGTTTGATAATTCTCATTCATAACAATAGATTTTTAGTAGGAAATGTTTTACAGTAAGCCGATTCTAATATTAATACTGTGGTTTTACTATACATAGAAAATAATTAGCAATTTCGGTCAAAGCATCGCCATACTATCCGCGGATTATCTAAAGAAATATTTTTTTTTCTACTTGAAAAAAAGCACCTGCGGATTATCTATCGCTGCGGATTATAAGCCGGAAATTACGGTATGTATAAAGCCCATAGTAAAATTTGCAGTGCCTGAAGGCTACGTTTTATTTGGCGGTCTTTTATAATAAAAACTGTTTCGATTACTTGCGGTTTAAAAGATAATCTCTTTGACATAACCCGGTATATTTTATTAATTTTTTTGTCATATACTGCAGACGGTTCTTATAATGTAGGAACTACCTAAATATTTTAAGAGGAGTTAAGATTTTTCAGCATTTTCTTTGACTTTGGACAACTATAAATTAAATGTTTCAAAGATTTTCAAATAACAATAATGCTAAATGAATGCATCATTGTAATTGTAAATATAAAGTATAAAATTTTCCACTTTCTCTTACTGCAACCATCCAAAATCAGTGAAAGAACTTGCATGTCTTCTCCAAGCCGAGTGGAACAAAATACAACTATCTATCATCCAAACATTTGTATATAGCATACCTAATTATTAGCCCAGAGTATTAAGGCTGTGATTGCCTCAGGTGGAAGCCCTAACAACTATTGAATATGAATAAATTGTGTTTATCATTGTTATCACCGAGGTCCAATTACTTATTGCTAGATATTGTATATAATTGGATTTTAAGAGATATATGCGATACGTTTCAATCATATACAATCTGCAGCCCATCACTGTGTCAGACGCATGCAAAGTATTGTATGTACGCGTGATAGGGTATACTATGTTAAGGTAGTGTTATGATAATTCCATACGCGACATTATAAGTAAATTGCCTTGAAATTCAGTTTAAGAGCTACAATAATCACTTGAGTTAAACTTCGTCACCTGAAAAAAAATATCGAAACAGATTCTTATTTTTCACCCAGTGCAAAGCCGGAAATTTCACTCAGATTGAAAAATAAAATAAAAACAGAAATTTTTAGCAGAGAGTGACTTTTAATATCAGTAATTTGATTCTATGGCAATGAAATACAAAATAAAAACTATTATAAAGGAAAAGTATGTAAGAAATATTTGTGTTGAGGCCACCCATGAGGTGTAGTGGCTAAAGGACCATTCCATCATTAAATTGGATCCCATTCGATTCCCGGCTTTGGTTTGGGCGTTTACTTGTCCGTCCCTTGATACCGGGTAACGGCGGTCCCCCGGTGGGTGCCCTTATAATGAAATAGTCAATAATTCAGGGGTTAGTGGTGAAATTCTTGATGAACTAATGGGGATCCCATCCCATCAGGGAAGGGAAAAAAATTGACTTTTGTAATAATTTCATTTAGTAATGCGTACCAGAATTTATACATATTTAATTTTAATAATTTTTTATTTAAGCTCTTTCCAGATTGTAATTGCCCCCTCATCAGAGTTGTAAGTTATTGCATCATTATATCGGGATATTGCGGTGTAATGCATTTTCACCGTACGAAGCGAAAATGTCTGAGGTATCTATCAGTTGTAAACTAGTCTCTGCAAAATGTATATTGTTTGCAGGTTCGCCAGTTTTGCTTATTATTATTCAAGTACGAATAAAACTCTAAAGTAGTAGGCTCTTTTAACTTGCCTTAGATGCAAGTAAAGAAATAGAAAACTATTCCTATATAAACTACACATTTTGTTGATTCAGAAATTCGATACTTCGGACACTAAGCACATAAAGTTTCAGTTATTGGAAAACAATATTAGGGTGGTATTTTAATAATTTTTTTTATAAACAATACATTTCCAATTGTATAAGCGAATGTTATAAAGTACGTGTACTATAGTTGCTAACTTTTGCACTTTATTTTAAGGATTTCTTCCACCACTACTTTTGAACGGTTTTATTTTAAAATACTAATTTGATTTTACAGATGTCAGCTGTCCGCGCGCAAAGTAACGCTAAATCGCTCTTAGAACGTCTGCGCGCTACTGTGAAAAATGTATAAGTTGCCGATTTCTAAATTACTCTCGTGGGTGGGAAATTGTAGTTTAGGTAGGATGTTAGAAGGTAGAATTCTCAGTGCACGTGGAAACTTTAAAGCCTTCTAGTTAAAATTTACTTGAGGACAATAGAACATTGTAAAATACCTTTCCAGAAAGATGATAGTGCCATTGAGTTGTAACGAAGGAAACTAAGGTAAAATCACTCTCCGAAAGGTAGCGATAGTGAAATGCTACAGATGCTGTTTAGGAAAATAAGAATTAAAAAAAATTCCCAGAAATATAAGCCGAAATGAGAACAGTTTGGGATTATACGATCTATAATAAAGTGAAACTGTTGGTCTGAACGCCATAAATCGTGTTTAAGTGAAGAATAAATGCATAGCTATCAACTTGTACGGTTTATGCAGAAGATTACTCGCCACTATTTTCTAAGTATGTTTAATATATTTGACGTTTGAAAATTTTACCATAAACTTTTAAAAGCTTAAATAGTGTTGAATAATCTTCCAGAAACACTTTACACGATTGTAACTAAAAACTTGTGTGCAGTGATGACAGTATTTTTACATCATGGATATTATATCATCAATCCTTCAGCATTGCAATGTTCTATCATTCGAACACAATTTAGACTGTTTGAAACTTTGAGACATGCTGAAATAATTTTTCCATCCTCCTTTCTCAGTATCGTCATTTAAAGACACTGTAATTATATTTAATCGTGTGGTGAAATATGTTTAAAACGGTACTGAGCTTAAAGTGGAATAATTTTGCACTAAATAATAGGAAAAATATATTAAAAAATGACATGTTTTCCAGCGTAGCGTAAGACGCAGAATTTTCTGTTAGAAGGAAGCAGACAAGGAGTAACAATATTGAATTCAAAAGACATTCCTCTGTATTTCCAACATTACAATGCTAATATATGCTGATTTTCAATGAATAAAGTTTTGAATGAATCAAAATATTATAAAATATATATCTGTGGTACATTTTCGTCTTCCCCTCCAAAAAACAAACAAATAAAAAACACGAACTGAAACAGGTCGTTTCAGTTCTTATAACGCAAAATCTATAAGGCGAAAATACGAAAATGTTCATATATTCTTTCCATAAAAGGAAATAAAGACTATTTTTACAAAATGCTTTGGTATAGAATCAAAACTTCCGAAGAATAAAGTAATTTCGTGAAGTTCTTTCTTTCCAAGAAGAATTTTTTTTCCCTTTCTGACAAATGTATTATTTTCACAAGGGAATTAAAGAAATTTTTCACATGTAAAATGTTGGCGATGAAAAAGTATATTTCTCAAAATTATTCCAAAAATTGTTGCTGAAAGACACAGTAATTAAGAGTGGAAAAATTTTAACCTAAAATAGACCTTATAAGGAAACAGTGATTTATTTTTTGAATTAAAATGTAAAAAAAAAAAATTGCTTTTAAACTACTAACTCCAGCGTTCAGACTGCAACACTAATAAGTTAATAATTCGATTTTCAATAACTTTCAAAATTTATAATTAAAAGAATTCTCTTTCGACAGCTGTGAATTCAAAAACAAGAAACTAGTAATACAGAATAAAAAATACGTTTATCGAAACTGAATAATCATATCATGTAAGAAAAATAAACTGTTTAATTTGAATTTATACACATCAGTAAATTTAAACGCGAAGTCACCTTGAACTGTACAAAGGGATTATAAAAATGTAAAACATTAAAATGTATCCGTATCGGCAAGCCCCATCAGTGGTCAAGCGCATTTGCTCTCCCAACCGGGAGACGGAAAGTACTTAGTTCAAGCCCAGGTCGCAAACTTTTATACTTTTCTTTGGAAAATTACACACCACAATTTTATAATAGTTTTATTTAATATTAAAAATTTGAATTTTTCTTGAGGAGTGTGTACCCACCATAATTAAAAATTCTCCATTTAATTCTGAGAACTGGCAAAAGTTTGTATCGCAGCATCCGTAGAATATCCTAAGGTTAAATTATGTTTTAATGGACATGGTAGCATATTCGAAGCAATTGAACTAATTGGAGACATAGCACGATTTTATGATAAACTTTATTATTGCTTTCTTGAGAGGACAGGGATCATTATTTATTTCTAACATAAATGTGATTATTAAATTACAATCGAAGGGTGTATTTTGAGTAAAAGCAATAGTTCTTGGAACAGAGATTTCTCCTACTTCGTAATCATGAATCATATAAAAATAGAGTATTATTCTTTTCTTCTTCTTTCTTGCTGCGAGTTATACCTAGGACATACACCTTTAAATACATTATGACCACAAAACATTTTTGTGAATTCTAAAAACAGCTTAATAATTAAAAGCAAGTTATTCAAGATTACAAAAAACAGTTTTTTGGATGTGACAAGTAAACAGAACAGGAATCATCTCATTCATAATCTTACATTAATTATCCATGTATTACCTGTTTTCCATGGAATTATTTGATACTATTTGTAATTCATTGTTTAAAAATAGTTTAAAATGTGAAGTAAGGAATATATGTGTAGCTATACAGATGTAATTTTAAAAGTAGGAAGTATCCAAATCTCCACTTGTCGCTAATACAAATCTATTTTCTACATTATATTAAGTCAATTTCTATTAAAAATAAGAAAATATTTTTAATTTTCTCATATCCACGCAAAACAAGTTGAATGTGAAATAAAAACCATTATAACCGTTACACAACGTTTTTCTTAAAGCAGGCAATAACTGTCTGTGTACAATTACTCTCTGGTTTACCATATCCCTAATTCAATTGTTCTTCAGTGTATATATCATATCTTATATATCATATTTCCGTACCACACAAATCTAATTGGTACCGTATACCAGTGCTCCCCAACCATTTTACTGTCGCGGACAGGCCAACGCTTAATAATTTTACCGCGGCCCACTGAGGGGTGTGGTGAGGAAGATGTTGATTGTTTGTTTTAGATTGCTTTAATTCAATAATATTCTGTAATGTTGATGTTATTATAATTTTGCGGTATGAATGGCTTTACGTTTATTTATTTTTCTATAAAAAAATCTCGTTTTATTTATTTGTTTGTTTTTCTTTTTTCTATTTTATTCAGGAAAGTGCATTCATTTTCAATTTTATTACTGAAATTCGAATTCATAGTCTTGAAATGTTTTATAAACAGTAAACTGATTTAAAATAGTCACAACATTGCTACAATAGTTACAAGATTTTTGATCTGCTTATGTTACAAAGGCATAAATTGGCAGAAACCGGAGAGAAATACACTACAGTTAATGAAATGGAAATAATTTAATGTTCTTGTGAGTCAGTACCATTCGCTCTGATGACCGGTACCGGTCAGCGGTACGGGGATTGAGGACCACTGCCGTATACCATTCCCGTATGGAACGAAAATAGCACGAACCGTTTCGCTAACCCTATTACCCGAAACGGAATGCAGTAATGAGAGAATACTTGTTACACAGTACGGAATACATCTATAACTATTCATCTTAGCCGCATTCTGCAATGGCATCCATTCAAAAGTAATTAATCCATACTTTGAACCAGAGCAAATACCCGAATTCCGTAACGAATATATACGGTTTGTTACACTTCTAGCCAGAACTAGAGCAGTATAACAGCTGTAGCTCTTGGACTAAATACTAAATAATTTGAAACACCCTTGAATTAGACAGTAAACAACTGAAGTTAAAGCGTAATTTAAACACTCACTGTGTGTAACATTTATGGCTGAAGATTTTAAAATGTGAAACTGATAATTCGATAGACTTTACATTAGTTCAGCTACTCTGTTATTTGAAGTCAAGCTAGATTGTTCTATGAAATCAAGCTACTTTGTTCTATGAAGTCAAAGGAATTATTTATATAAAATATTATGCCCTTGTTATGAAGTTACTGTACGTTTTACAACAGTTCCTTTTTCGAGAAGTGTAAAATAAAAATTTGTATGTAATAATTAACTAATTCGTGACCATAATTTCATGTCCCAAACATCATATCACTATGGAGGTGCTTTAACGTTTACGAATGCTTATTTCAAACTGCTTTGTGCAACGTGAATTCCTTATTACTGTACGTCCCAGGACAGCGAAATAGCTAAATGGCGGGACCACCTTACTCAATACAAAAATCTTCCTTACTTTGCAACCCAGGACCAGGTCACCTCAGCCAATGTTTTCTTGATCAGTTTTCAAACATCACTCTAACAGATGAACGGTAACCTTTAATTTCAAATTTTTAAGAAAAGCCATGTTGTATTTTGTGGTTGTTATATATATTTTTAATTTCTATAATTGTATACATGCCAGTGTGTTGTCATGAGTTTCATTTACTGTATATTTAAATTGCCGCATTTAAAATCATACATACATTTGAAGAATTGAAAAGAATCATTTTTTGTGTTTTCTATTATTTCTGTGGTAAAGATGCTAATATTGATTTACACTTGGCTACTTTCGTACGTGTAAATTTTCAAAATCTAGTAAATATTTCTTTGTCCTTTTACACAAATTAAACCTCGTTTACATTAGTTTGGCTACTTCTCTACTTTTCGTATTTTATTTCACAGATTTTAAGATTCAACTTCATTCTTAGAATGTTCTTTAAAATAGTTTGATTCTTTAGATTATCGATAACGCAGAAGAAAACACAGGTCCATGCCTAAAATTACGGGTATTGTTACCTTTATGGATGTTAGAAATTGTCTCATGAAAGGCGGAAGAACTTTCAATATGCTTGTCTATAGAAATTATACTATATTTTTCTTTGAAATACCATACAAGTTTTTATTTAAACTTTTACAGACAATTTGCTGTTCTGCTCATAAGTGTCACATTTTTTAATGCAGTATAAATGTTATAGTACTATTCAATTTACCTTCACTGAATTGAAATTACACTTAAAAGTATATTAAACAGTAATTCTGCAACTTATTTCTTGATTTTCTCCACATGTAATGTAAATACGCGTTAGAACCTCTTGAAAAGTTCTTAGACCAAGGCACCTCCTTCCTTGGCAGATAACCATTGCTATAACACAACATAACATAACATACTCGATTTTGTCGTTAAATCCGGGTTCTCGTTAAATGAGGTTCTTTAAACGAGTTTGACTGCATTAAACGTAAAAAGGCAAACATCAAATTATTCTTTGTAAATTTGAAAATATCGTATGCGTTATTAAACAGGCGCAGATACTTGAAATGTGTGCTTGAAACATTTTTGTAAACGTTACTTCAGTATAATCGAAATAAACACATCTATTTCGAAACAAAATAATCTCAATGCATTTTTAAGTGCAACATGAAGAACACTTTAAATAAATGTTTGAAAGAAATATTTGTTCATTCCCCATGTTTTATCAGTTTATTGTAATACCTATATCAAACAAACAATTCCGAGTTCACAATGAAACAACATTTACACAGCAGATACTGGGCACGATTTAATATTTATTTGTAGTTCAATATAGTAATACTTATTTTATATTATGATATTTCCTCAGGCATATGGAGAAAGCTGATTCGTATATGTTCGAATAAGAACTTTTTGGTATTAAATATGGCACTGAACACAAAGGTGGGGGGAGGAAAGAAAGAAGCTTACGTCTTGTCTTTTTTTATTATTGATAATCTTTTTGCTTGTTTGATCACAGTTGTCATGCCATGTTATGAAAGGTAACTCGCTCTTTATGTCCTGTGCTCAGGAAAAGATCCTCATATAAGATAAAGTATAGAGCGAAATTATATGATATTGTAGTAAAGGGACGAAGCACTAAATATATATATAGAGAGAGAGACTATATGCCTATATATGAGCAAATAATTGAACGATGTGTATTTTACTCATCGTCAAAGTGAAAAAATATCCGTAAAATGTATTTGATATTGGGTACTTTGCTTTTCTTATGCCGATATTTGTATTATACGTTAATGATACAGTGTGAGCGTTAAAGTATTTACAAGATGCGTAGAAATTAACCAAAAATTTGAATTGTTTAGTAAAAGAGTTTGGAGAAGAGATAAAAGAAAATATTTACTTCACGTATATATGCGTATAAGTACGCTTATTCCGATTTAATGCACAAGAGTTTCGAAGTTCTACAAATTGTTTGCAACAATATGGCGAAGCCTATAAGATCAAATGGCCCAAAACTGAATGAATAGTTCGCAGTGTGATGGCCGAAATTTCAGCAGAATTGGACGACATTTCAGCAGAAAATGAAAATCCTCTGTTCGATGGTCAAATTCGGCATCTTACTACTCGGAACTGCTTGCAAGGACGGGAATCTTTACTGAAAGCTGCTTGCAACTTCGTGTCTATCTAGGGCATAGCTGCCAACCTTCCCGATTTCTTCGAGAGATTTTCCACCACTAATTTTTACCTAGCAATTCATTGTTAAAATAACGACAAAACTTAATAATAAATTAGCCAGCTAAAATATGTAGTTAAAAATCTCCGGAAAAAATCGGGAGGTTGGCAGCTATGGTCTAGGGCTGTAACACAGCACAAAATGAAAACTCGTTTAAATTTAAACTCGTTCAAACTCGCTCAGTAAATGGTAAACCACGTAGTGTTGACGCATATACAAAACAGAAAACTTTCCCCTTCCCCGATATCGATATAAGCAGTGGAAGCTTACTTAAGTATATAGTATAAGCAGAAGCACACTCTTGATTTTTACAAAAGCGAGTATTTGCCAGGAATATTTTATAATTGACGGGACCGGCAGTCGTTCTTAGCATAATGATAAATTTTTTTATCGTCATCTTTAGTTTTATTTTTTATCTTAATGAAAAAGTTGTTAACCTGAGCTGTCTAACCTTCAAATAAATAAGCTCTCGTGCCGTACAAAATTGCTACATTGCGAGACATTTTTACCTTTCTTTTTTTAACAGACAACTTAATCGAGTACATTCTGCATTTGAATCCCTTTCGGAAACATCATATAAAGCAGTACAATTATGCATAGTAATTACTACTGAAGGCTATTCTAAAAATCCAATACGTCAATTATTCAGCGACAAAAAGAAAAAACAGAAAAGTGATGAATGTTTCTTCCAAATTTGCCTCATATTGTCGTAAGCAAAAGAATTTCATCGAAATTTAGGTTTTTGTATCATTTATTTAAGGAATTATCGCAAATTTTTTTATGTTAAGTACTTGTGAATACATAATTAGTAAGTGTTAAACGAATTTACCACAGCATAGTCAGTTCTTGCAGAAGTGTGTTTTAAAATCTCACGTACCCACTCTCTCTCTTTATTTTTTATTACTTTAACTGTAAAAAAAAACATCGCTCGCTGATGAATGATGTTTATTTTAAATGGGTAATTTCTCAAAACGTGCTCAAAATACTTATAATGAAAGTTACAGCAACATTCTGCATTTGACTGAATTCTGTGTGAATCAACGAATGCTAAAGACAAGCAGTGAGGAAACAATATTTGCAAAACTTATTGCTCCCAAGAGCTGAAGTAATGATTAACTATAAAATGAGAGAAGTTTGACTTAACACAAACTGATAAAGATCTCTTTCTTAAAAGCTGTTTCATGGATCAAATCTTATGAAGAAAATCTCTGCTTTTCTTAGCACATCATCAATCATTTTTCAAGCGTCCCCACCGGATTCAATCCATCTCCATTTTCTACCGAATATTCTTCTAAGGTAAAACACGACTTTAAGTTTAAACTTGATATAAAATGCATGTCCTATTTCGTCAATCCATTATAGAGTTGAGAAAATACCAAATTACAAAGTGCAAGATTTAAATATTCAGTAAGTTTACAGAAAAAATCATTTGCCTTTAAGCATGATGAAATTTACCAAAATCGTACAATACGGCAATTTAAGGTTTCAAACATCATTTCCAGGAACCACTTAGTAATCGATTTAAAAGAAATGAGTCATGGCTATAAGTGTTTTGCTAATCACTTAAAATTGTATATACACTGTATAGTCGAATCTCTACAAAGTAATCTTCCAAAGACCACAAAAATTTATTCGTTATATTCGTAGCTTTTATTTACGGACATAAAAGTTTTGAAAATTTGGAATCAATTTTTTAAAAATGAGTACTGTGTGTAACAAGAAAATCTCTAATAAAACTTATTTTAGATTAAGTTAGTCCACATGTACAGATTTGCAATGTGTTTTTAATATTTGCTTCATATTTTTTAAAACAATATTTAAAATATAGTAATGAAAGTACGCCTTCCTGTTTCAGTCTCTTGGAGAAATTTCATGTTCAAGAAAAATCAAAATGAAGAGTACCGCATAGCTGCGAACTCTTTCGACTTTTTTGGAAGACTTTCCTTAACTAATTTTTACTAAGAAGTTTAAACTTAAAATAAGTCCAAATTTTTATTGCTAAGTACGATCCTTACGTAGCTACAATGTTTTCGGATTTTATTGAAAGATTCTCACTACTAATTTTTACTAGATAATTTATACTTATTAAATGAACAAGTATTTTCAGTATTAGTTAAGCGGTTTAAAAATAGTATTAGAAAATATCCTGAAGAAATCGGGAGATTAGTTAGCTGTACTATTATGAAGACCTGTATAATTAATTGTCTATCACAAATTACATAATTTTGAACCGTTATTTTCATCATAAGATTATCAGTGTTCCTTTCTCATACTCATTTGTACTCATTTTGCAAATAATAGCCCAAGTTTAGTTAAAACACAAATACGCTTCGAAACAGCCTTAGCTGGAGCAGAGAAATATTTTTAAAACATCTTTGAAAATCTGCTTTGAATCAGTTGTGGGAGGATGACAATTTTTTAATAATTAAGTTTTCAATTTATAGCAAAATTTTCTAGTATCTTAACCTAAAACTTGCGCTAGTGTAGTTCATCTTAAACATTCTTAAGTTACTTTATTTATATTTATCAAGGAATATGAATGTGGTTCATACTAACGGTAAATCGTCTTAAGCGAATTCGTTATTACTAGGAATATGTGCATACATCAAGCAGGGTAAGACTTTTTTAAACACATTTTTTGATTACATTTTACATCTGCAAATGTTCCTTTAAAATAACTTAAAAATAGTTAACAAGCATTTGGAAAGTTACGAAGAACTGTTTTGTAACATACTTTGTCACTAACAACTACATAAGAAAAAATTTACCTGCAATCGTTCATTTTTTCTAGAAATTGTCAACTAAATTTTTCTTGTTAGTTTTTCTTTTTATTTTCGATCTAGAAACACTAATCAGGTTTAACTTCAGTGTTATTTTTCTGAAATAGTACTTCCTACGATGACGGAATAGTTACTTTCTGCTGCTATGTCAAGAAACCATGATTTTTCAAAAAAGCTGGAGAAGAAAGAACTAATCCTTTTAAATAAAACAGGATGTTTGAACAAAAAAGGATTGTAACTAAGAAACTGGATATGTAGCCTTCAATGGCCTAGGTGTTCCATGAAATAAAATTTTCTCATGCCATGTCATGTCCTAAATTAAGAGGAATAAAAGAGACCGTCCCACTACAGTGACATTTCTTTTAATTAATTACCTATTTTCAAAATGATTTAATATAGAGAAATGCCATAATTTAGGGACTCAAGACAATCCAGAAAATGCCCTACGAAGATCTACACCTACTGCAGTTAAAGACCTAGTGCCTGGGGCACTCCTACAAGAACATGTTATCCTTCAGTCAGTCAGTGAAAGCGACATTATTCAGCTTCATTAGGATTATTCACTGGTGTTAGAATTTTGTAATTGTTAACATATCATAATTGCCAGAAGAAAAAGTGAGTTAGAGAAAATGGCAATAAAAGCTAAAGAAGAATGTGAACTGGGGACTTTACCTGATTATCAATAAAACCAAATACTTCTATAAAGGAGGAAACGAGACGAATTTATGTCTTGATGGTAATTTTTAAGTCGAAAGATGTGAACATTACAGATAGCTTGGAATTGACATAAATAGAAAAGGCAGTGACTCACAGGAAATGAATTACAGAATTCATCAGGAAAGAAAGGCCGTAAAGCTATTAAATTCTATTTGGTGGATTGGGGAGCCTTCTAGGAACAGGAAGTATAATATATACCATTCTACTGTAAAAAGTATATTGTTTTATGGAGCAGAAGCTTGTAGAATATTGGAGGCCGAGAGAAAGAAATTAGAGGCAGTGGAAACGTATGCTTTAAGAAGATCATGCAGAATATCAAGATTAGAGAGAATAAGAAATGAAAAGAACAAATGATAGAAATAGAGAACAATTTTAGGTGATCTGCAGAAAAGCAATTAATTTGCCCCTTATTGTTCTTCTCGTATCTATGGGTTGCAATAACCACGGAAAATAGGTGCGTTGTTGCCGAGGGGGTTGGACTTCTGCTTGTTGGTTCCCAATTTTGAACCAATTCCAGGTGAGGGACCAACCACCTACTGAAATCAGCACTCTCAGAGTTATCCTTTGAACAAGGAGAACATTGGATCCATGACGGATTTTCCGTGCACCAGCTCCCATTGGCGTACACGGTCCCACAGTAGCCCAGGCGAGAAAGGAGTTCCCCCTCCCCAGCACTGGCCAGTCCGGATGCTGCTTCACTTTCCGGGTAAAGACACGTTAAAAGAATAACTGAAGAGAGACTACCAAAAATCGCATTTAATTAGAGATCATGCAAAAAACGGAAAAGAGGAAAACGGCAGAAGAAATGGGTAGACATTAAAAAAGAATGACAGACAGAGATCTGCTTGAGGAAAATGCACAGGAAGAAGTAGAGTTGTTCAATGTAGATTCGTCGGAAGGCGACACATGACTTTAAGAGCCGAGTTTATATACAGGGTGGCCATAATTAAACTGCAAGTGTTCAAGTGGTGCTGGAGAGAAAACTACCGAGAATATTCCAGTGAAGTTTGGTATCTACAAGTTTTAGAACATGCGCAACCCAAATATGAAAAAAAAATCGTCATTTTCACCCGATAGATGGCGCTGTACTCTATTTCAAAGCTCACCGGGTGCATATACAACTTCCAAAACCGATAGACAGAGCATAGTGACATTCTAAGAAGCATATAAACAATAAAAACACCAATTACAGTTTATCAAAATTCCATACAATTCGCTTCAGTAATTAAATTTTTACAGTGACATGTAATCAAAAATCAACGTAAATTAAGATCACAAATTAAACAATTGATAAAGACGCTTTGGAAAGCAATTAAACCATTATGTATTCTCATTGACTCTCCTTGGATCTCTTAATCGTTTCATATGCCGGTATTCTTTCAGAGTAGCTGAATAATTGCTACCACTCTGATAGAATATCTTCACTAACAATGCACGTTTCTTCTTATTCTAAATCTTAGTCATGATTGACCATTACTCAATGTGGTCTAGTTTTTTACACTGTGCGATGGGCTTAAAATTTGCATATATGACCATGGGCACCGGGAGGGGGTGCAAGGGGGTGCACTTGCACCCCCCTGGATTTTGAAAAAAGTATAATTAACCTGAAAATATAAGCAATTTGTCTTACCCTTAGGGCAGTAAAAAAAGAGCCTGAATGTGTGTGTGATATTTTGAATTCTACTTGTAACTGTCACATTAAATTAGTTGTTTAGACCTGGGCTCAGGGGCGTAGCCAGAAATTTTCATGGGGGGGGGTTACGACTGCTGCAACTCATATGTATGCATACATGTGTGTGGTAAAGGAGTGAAGAACATACATTTTGTATGACAAAAAATTCCTCATGGGGGGGGGTTATGACCCCTAACCTTCCCCTTGGCTACGCCCCTGCCTGGGTTTATGGCTTAATATTTTCTACCATTGTACATAAATTTTAAACTTTTGAGAAGTCATCCACATTTTTATTTTGGGATAATGTTGGCGCACGTACATGAGCCCTCATAATGTATTGGCCAACGCTTACGGTCGTAATAGTGTTGAATGTCACACGGCATGTGCCTGCAATTAGGGAAAAATATTTTGAAAGAGTCTCGATAATATTCGAGGTAGACGGGACCGGGTTTGTCTCAAACACTCGAAATCACTAAATTAATAAACAGATAAATGGAAATAAAGCAATTTTTGTGATTTTAGTGCATATTTAAATTAAAAATGTATTTACATATTACCACATTACTGATTAGAGCAGGTTAATAATATCGGAAAATAACAGTCAATTGCTTTGTATTGACACGTTGACTCGTTTTCGTACAGCAGTATCGCGCTATTGCCAAATCAGCATGTCAACACTGCACAGAAATGTTTATGAGGACATCTGCAGAAAAAGTACACCCACTTTCTTTGGGAGAGGGATTTCTGATAGGGCTTCCAGGTGCATCAAGTATTTGAATTTTTGTCCTGCAATAAAAAAAAAGATCGCCTGTTTTATATGTGTAGGTCATTATTTGGGAGCTAAACTCATTTTTTCACTAAGAGATGTATGGAAAACTAGAACAATCGAGGCTCTACTGTGAATATGATTAAATGCAATTATTTTAGAATTTAACGCTTAAAGTTTAACATTTCTTTTTAACATTATAAATTTTTCAGAGATTTAAACTCAAAAACTATTAGATGAAAATTTGTATTTTGAGTATTTTGACATGGTAATTTTTCAAATATTAAGTGAAGGCATCACTGCGTCACTTTCGAAACTTGGGCTTTGTTTTAATATGTGGATGTCCTTGCCAAGTGCACTTAAGGCAAACCTGCACATGGGGTATCTCGGTATCTGTCATGGAAGAGAGGGGGGGGGGAATTGCCCCCGGCAGAGGACTTTTTAAGGGGTTCTAACGCGTATTCACGTAACATGTTGAGAAAACCGGACAAAACTCAAAACCGTTAGATTGACAGCCGCGCGGCAGGTCAGATTCACATTTCAGCAATCTACCATTTTCAGCAATGGACATGGCGGGGACCTCTAAGCCAAAAATTGCTATACACATCAATGCTAGAGAAAATACATTTCGCTTCAGTTTTTCTGGGAAAACTCGTCTGTTTAAATATAAAACAATGTTATCAAAATAGCATGTAATTTAAATGATTAATTATTAGTATACTTAAATTGAGGTATTATTAATTAGACCAAATTAATAGTTTAAGATTTTGTACATTTTAGCTGCGATAAAATAACTATGACGATGTTTATTTCACATATTAATGCTACATTTCCCAGTCAAGATTCTTCTTCCTTCAAAGGCCAAATAATCTAATTTTTATACATATGTATACAGGGTGTCCCTGAAGGTAGTTAAAATACATACAAAGAAGCATTTTTCTGCATTGCAACGTTTGGTCGGAATTGAAAAATGTAGACAGTTTCAGCACGATAGGGCTCCAGCCTATTTCGCAAATAATATGCGTAATTACCCCCATTGTCATCTTTGACTCTCGATCGATTGGACAAGTTGAACTAGTCGCTTGGCCAGCACGTTCATTAGATTAATAAAGTATCGAATTTTGCTTTTGGGGATACCTCAAGGCACTCGTTTACGAGACTGCAGTTGACACAGATGAGGGCCTCATTGCAAAACTTTAGTAACCGCTGCAACCGTTCATGATACCTTGCATCTTCGAAAGGGTACTCCAATCACTTGTAAGATGCTACCAGCACATTTGAGCATTTACTGTAGAGCTTTTTCATTTCTTTTGCATTTGCTATATTTCCATCTACACTTTTTATTTCTAACCCCACACTGCTAATCTGCTATACAAAAAATGCGTCTTTATATGCATTTTATTCTTAAAGTTTAACCTATGAATTCAGGAACACCCTGTATATATATCTTGGGTGCACCCCCCTGGAAATGATCCTGCCGGCGCCCTTGTATATGACGTCCATAAGCATTGACACACGGTGTAGAGCCATCTATCGGTTGAAAATGGCGACTTTTTTTATATTTTTTTTCATATTTGACTTGCGCATGTTCTGAAACGTGTAGATACCACGTTTCACTGGAATATTCCTGGTAGTTTTTCTCCCCAGCACCTCTTGAACACTTGCAGTTTAATTATGGCCACCCTGTATATATATATATATATATTATGAAACTGAACCTTCCGATAAAAGACTACGAGGCCCGAGGGAGTTCTGTCTCAGAGTTTTACCATCACTCGATTCAGGGTTGTTGAAGTTGTTCTATGTGAATCGAAAGTCAGCAAGTGATCCATTAAGAAATTTTCGCTCGACTGAAGACGAAAAATGGGCACACAATATGCCATGAGTTACAGAAGCTTTCTGAATCGGTTCTAGGAAACTCAAGTCGAGGCAGTTCAGTTCAGGCGGATATTAGGTGCTCGACCTACACACGTTTGGTTGTTTATGAACTGATAATTTTTCAAACTGTTGTCTCTCGATATTTTCCTGAATAATTAATTCAGTTAAATCCCTTTTTATAGAACTTATTATGTAATTAGTGTTGTAGAGACTATGCTTATTTAATAATTATATATATAGTATTATTAAAACAACCATGTTTATGTGTGCTGAAATGAGTTGTCATCATCTAAAGTGTTTTTATGCAACGAAAAATAAATTTGGGTTGACAAATAAATGCAAAAGCACACAGAACAAAACTAATGGAGGCGTACTTTTGTATGTTTTTCTTCAATTTCTATTTAAAAAATCAAAACTTTTCATTATATATTTTTGCAATTGGTGGTTTTGCGTTTTCGAAAGTCAGTATGGTTTGGAAGCAATTACGTCGACGTGAAATACTTACAAATAACATGAAATATAATGAAACTTCTTATTTTTATAACCTTTAATAAATCAATAATCATATCAATAGAATGATATGTTTATTAAAGAGTGCAGAAGATTATCATATCAATAAATATACGTATAAATGCAATGTTAATTCTTAAAATGAAACCCAGTAAGAATGCAAATTGAAAACAATTATTTTTAATGATATGCACTTAGAGTGATAGCACTGAAATAGGGTCTATTATTGTTGTCATCCAGCATGTTTATTATGTCACATATTCGTGACTGTTGATTAAACATCCTGCTACGACTGTTCCCCAAACCAGCCTTCAGTCAATCGCTCTTTTTGTGTGCGTGTTAAAGCAATCATACACGAGGGGCATATGCCTACGAATGAACTGTCTTGGCTGGAGGACTTTCAGAAGTGTTCTAATGCGTATTTAGGTTACATCTTTCGTCGAGAAAACTGACCAGAACTACAGACCATTCAATCAACAGTCGTATAGTAGTGTCGGAAGATGGTCCTTCACGCGTCTACCATGTTCAGTGTCTTATCGAAAGGTCGGTGGTGGGACCTGTCGTTCAATCGTTCTTGAGTATGGACACTTTATTTATCTATAAACTTTTATCAATAATTTTCAGTTAAGGAAGGTATCATCTGTGTAATATTTATGCTTATTACTATCTGATTCGCCGTGCATAATAAACAGTGAGCTCACGAAAGAAAGATAGATTGAAGAAGAAAAAATAGTTTAAAAAATGGTACTAATGTCAAATAAATTACTACACCCTTTATTTTTCGAAATATTTTATTTACTTCGAAAAATAAGTAATAAGCGTTCGAAATCAAAAGAACTGACTAGGTAACTTACATATATTTGATTGATTTTTCATTTAAAGGAAACATACAATAGTAGTAATATAAATCTTGAAAGCACACCAAACGGAATGAAGGCATTTCTTTGCACACCACTCTGCATCAAAGTAATCCCCTCACTTATTTGACATCGAAATAAATTCCTTATTAAGCTGATAGTAGAAAATGTTCATCCCCTGCGACATTTTCTACTACGAGCTTATTAAGGCGTGTATTTAATTATTCAGCTCCGTTAGTTTCCTTAAAGTAGTTAATATTCTGTATTACATTTTTACGCTTCCGTAAGCACATTAGTTACAGAAAAATATTGAATGCTCATTATAGGAAAATATGCACGGCTTTTTTTCATTAGTTTATTAAAAGTTACCCGTTTAAATTAGTTTCAGCGGTGCTCTTGAATAATAAATACATACTTTGAAATTGCATAAAAATTAGTTTAGAGTGAATTAAAGTACATGCTTAATTCAATTTTTTTCTAAAATGAGCAGTAAAGAGCGACCGGAAATCTTGGCTTTTTCAGTCACATTATATAGTCGTTGCTAATATATACGGAATATAATTAACTACTTTTAGTAAACAGCTATACTCTTAAATGCTTTTTATAACTATAAGCGAATAATATATTAAACTTTTAACGCCGAGCGATCTCCTTTTAAACGGCCGCAAACATTAACGTAGTTAAGATTTATAAGCATTATCACTTCTTAATAATTTGCTATTTCCTAATTTAAAAATTTTCTATTCAGAAAAGTGGTTGGTTTTGACACGTCCATGGCCATGTTATTGCGTTATGTTACAAGGAAATACTTTCTCTGTTATCTTCTTCGGGAATCCATACTTTTTATGTACTTTCTTATTCTTTCGTTCCCCGTATGGTTGAAAAACGCCCGGCACAACAGGCTCACTTTCCACCACCAAAAAGAACGAATTCCTCACTGTCGTACTGAATTTTGATTGTTTGGTTTAATCGTGACCTCTTTCTATTATCCGAATCTCAGTTCTCTGAACAGCCCTGTAATTCGAATTGGAAAAAAATACAGGACATCATCTGTTCAACCACAGTATACACATAAGCATTTTCGTCGATTATTTTGTGTGAATTTTTTCTTCACTATTAAATATTTAAACTAACAATGAGATAACCAAACAGTTGACTGCATTGTGTCTACTGTATGTTTATATGAAATCGAACGTCTGGGGTACTTTTTCTCCGACTTGGTGTTAATATGCACACGTCAATTGTCGCTGGTTCTTAAACATCATATTAAAATAACCTGTATACATTTTCTCCAGGCGTTATATCAGTTTTTTACAGTAACTATGTAACTCGCATATCTCAAAAACTATTGGTCGTAGAATGTTGAGATTTGATATTTAGGATTGTTCTATGATCTAGTTGTGCACCTCCCCTTTTGGTCGCAATCGAATGTATAGTTTATGTACAGGACTGCCCAAAAGATTCGAAATACATTACCCTCTATGGTCCGAAATTCATTAAACTCGCCTAACTCAAAAACTATTAGGCGTAGAATGTCGAAACTTCATATTTTGGACAGTTGTAACATCTAGTTGTGCACCTCCCCTTTTGGTTCCATTCGACTGGATAGTTTATCTACAGGACCGCTCAAAACATTCGAAATACATTACGCTCAATGGGCCGAAATTCATTAAATTCGCATATCTCAAAAACTATTAGGCGTAGAATGTCGAAACTTCACATTTTGGATAGTTGTAACATCTAGTTGTGCATCTCCCCTTTCGGTTCCATTCGACTGGATAGTTTATCTACAGGACCGCCCAAAAGATTCGAAATACATTACGCTCAATGGGCCGAAATTCATTAAACTTGCCTAACTAAAAAACTGTTAGGCGTAGAATGTCGAAACTTCATATTTTGGATAGTTGTAACATCTAGTTGTGCACCTCCCCCTTCGGTTCCACTGGACTGGATAGTTTATCAACAGAACCGCCCAAAAGATTCGAAATACATTACGCTCTATGGGCCGAAATTCATCAAAGCGTCTTTTAGAGGTACTGGGCTATTTCAAACGACTCAGAAATGATGTATGCTGTTAAAAGTTAGAAAATGAATTTCTCTATTAAAAGAAGTGTCTTTATCATTTATAGTTCTGCTACAGGAACACTCAAAAGATTTCCAATACATTACGGTCAATTACAATACATTACGGCAATTTTAGGGGCATTCATCCATTTCAAGCACTATACCGTCCTACCACATAAGTTAGGTAATGGTCCGACCGCGGTCACGTGCCTCCCTCCAGAACTATGCCAAAAGTCGCCAAGCTTGGCGACTTTTGGTGTACGTGTGTGCATATTCAACTCTCAAATCTCAAAAACTATTATGAAATTTCATATGTAAGATTGTTGTAACATCTAGTTGTGCATCTCGATTTTTGGTTCCAATCTACTGGAGAGTTTATTTACAGGACCACCGAAAAGAATTTCAGTACTTTAATGTCTATGGACATCTTCAATATAATACAACTGTAGACAGTCATTGTTTGGTACATGCCCAAAACATCGCCAAATTTGGCGATAGTCAGTCATTTGGTCCATGTCCAAAGTATCGCCATTTGTCATCGTTCTTGGCGAGTTTGGGCGAAATATCGCCAAATTTGGCGATAATCTGTCATTGTTTGGTCCATGCTTAAAATCTCGCCAAATGTCGTCGACATTGACGAGTTTCACCGAAATATCGCCAAATTTGGCGCCAAAAATTATTTCGTGTTTTGTATAACTCTTAAAACTTTAACCCGTAGAATTTTGAACTTTTGTATTTAGAACTATTGTAATATCTAATTGTTTTCAATATCATTTTTGACAGCAATCGACTGGGAATTTATTTACAGGGTGAGCCAAATGACTTTAAATACATTGAGGTGTATGGATGCATTCAATTCATTGAAAGTCTGTGGTCAATGACTACTTTGGCTATCCCCAAAATCTCGCAAACTATCTCAAGTTTGTCGACTTTTGGTGAAATATCGCCAAATAAAGTGTCAGAAGGAAATCTTTAGAATTCAACTCAGCTTGGCGATATCGAAATAGTTGGCTAGAAATCGCTAAACCTTACTACTATTGATATTTTATCTCTTTCAAACAAATAAGTTTGGAGGAAGTGCGTCGAAAATACTTTTGATTTAATAGACGTGCAAGGAAGTCATCTGTTGGACACATCAGATTTTTTTAAACTCAGGTATACATAGCAGCTCAGGCAATGCCCTACAGTAAGGTAGAAACTCTTGTTTAGAAAATGTGGTTAGTTTTATTCCGTAAAAGCTGGCAGCTATTCATTTACTGCCCTTTACTTACACTTTAATTTTATTTATTTATTATCTTTTTCCTACTTACTACTATCCTTTACTTTTGGACGACAAATCTTGATTCCACCTCTGCAATTATCATAATGAACAAAATCGCAGCGCCCTTTATCGAAGAAGAACCCTTGAACTCGGGTTAGATCAGATTCTTGCACTAAATGCAACAAAACGTACTTTTATAATTCGATTTTTGTTAGCAAAATACATGGTCCAAATTTTCCAAATGATATCATTTTACTTTATAATATTAAAAGCATTCAAAGATTTTTTTTAGGAGCCGGTCAGATCTGTAAGCATATTGGAAGCTAACAACGAAATAATATTATTTAAAGCTGAAATATAAATGCTAACTTTTTTTTTAAACTAAGGGTGCCTGTACACATATTTTTATTTACTTTTAATGAAGGAAAATAAAACAAACACTGGAAATATCTAAAAGCCAGCTTTGCATAATATACAGATTTTGTAAGACGGAATGTGTGTTTACATTTGAAATTTTAGTTCTTTGTATACTAATAATATACTTTTAAAAAGATTATTATTATGCTTTAAAGCATAATAAAAATCCTGAAAAGTATTTCTTTAAGTTGTCCTATTTACATTTCTCAGTGAATGCATAACTAACCCGAAACATGTAATTTTTTTTTCAAACAGCTAAACTATTTTCCGAAATGCTTTTTCAGATCCACACATTTATTGTAAAAAGCAAGCTTGCATTGTATTCCAAGATTACCCAATAAAAATATATTCACAGTAAAACTCATAAACCAAACTTTTGTTTAAAAAGTCCTAATTTATTTTCATGTTTACTTTGAAAAATTTCATTTTTCTTCTTGTTTATTAATTAAAAAACATCGCAGCGTCTATCTTAATGATTTTAATAACTAAAGAAAAAAATGTTTCAATAGCTAATTGTATATCCTATGAAAAGTATCTTTCTAAGTTTGATGTGCTTGAAAAAATTTATGTCGAATAGTCTAAGCTATATTAAATGAAAGATAGAATGCATCAAAAATTTCCTCTAGTCAGTAAAGCCCTTAATACTCGCATTGCAATTTCATTAACTAAAGATATTTGACTTATCATCAATATCTTTGGCGGAACTAATTAACATTACTTCTTTGTGTTGTTCACTGAACCAATTAAAACATTAAGCACAAGAAAGTGAATAGCACTGTATCTTGTATTGGAAATTTATTATGTTTAAAAACTGCCGAGAACTCGTAAATAGGATGCCACGCTTCAAATTAGTTTCTCTAATTTGTTTTTAGCATTACGGGAATTCTGCCACGCTGATAATTCAATCTAATTATGAGTTGATAAAAAGAAGAAAAAGTAAAAGAAAAAGGACACAAAAGAGGATGACTGGCGATAGAAATGTTGAATAAGAAAATATTCATGAGTGGAATTAACTATTTTTTCTCACACTACATGTGATTCAATAAATCTTTTTTTAAAAAGGCATTCATTTGAATTTGATGAAAATTTACTAAAAGGAAAACAAAATACTAACAGTTTTTAATAATATGACTTATTTAGAGAAAGGCTACAGCATACAAGCGACATAGCTGAAAAAAAAAAAAAAATATATATATATATATATATTCGGAAAGCACGCAACCACTTTTTTAAAGCGTAATTTTTTTAAGAGATTTTTTTAATTTTAATGGCAGCAGATTAGTTTATTGTTATTTAATAGCAAAAGATTACTGTTTAATGTAGAGGTTCATTTTTTTCTCTGAGCGTTGATAGATATTAGAGATGGGCGGTTCGACTCATTTTACTGATTCGAATCTCAACTCACTCACTACTTCGATGATTCGAATCATGAATCAATAAAACAACTAAAGAAATTTTCCCTCTCTCTGCGCCGAAAGCCGTACTATTTAAACACCCTTCACCCATTCATCGGGTTTCTTCTCCGCTGAGTTCTCGGGCAGCTAGCATCTCTCTCTCCTTGCTCGAGTAAAACTAGTGTTTAAACTGCCCGAAATGAAAATACAGGGGAGCTTCGTATGACCCCCTGGGCCTGTAAGATTAAAATCGTTAAGTTTGGTGTCAAAGTATTCGAAATTTTATGTATCGATGGGGGTGCACGTCTAGGGGGGGGTCGAGAATCAATAAAAACGCGCTCCGATGGATAGTTTCCGAGATATACGTTAATTAACTATGGTAATTAGACTAATTAACCATGATTGAGGCTTAAAAGGACTGCAAACATGTAGAAATTGGCTCTGGGATGGTTTCCAGACTTCGGAGATGCCGCCGGAAGAGGCTAGTGTTTAAAATGCCCAAATTGAAAATATAGGGGAGCTTCGTATGACCCCCTGGGCCTGTAAGATTAAAAGGTTAAGTTTGGTGTCAAAGCATTCGAAATTTTAAGTATCGGTGGGGTGTTGAGACTAGGGGGGGTCGAGAATCAATAAAAACGCTCTCCGGTGGATAGTTTCCGAGATATACGTTAATTAATTATGGTAATTAGACTAATAAACCATGGAGCTGTTTTTTCCGCGATCCGGCATCGTCATCAACGGAGAGAAAGCAGTAGCAAAAGCATCACAAGCTGGTATTGATCTCAGGATTTTCTTATCGCCGGCCTCAGAGGCGTAGCCAAGGCGGGGTTAGGGGGGTCATAACCCCCCCCATGAGGAATTTTTTGCCATAGAAAATGTATATTCTTCACTACATTATCACACACACGTATACATATATATGAGTTGCAGTAGTCATAACCCCCCCCCATGAAAAATTTCTGGCTACGCCCCTGACCGGCCTGTATTTTTGACCTTTATCGAATTCGAGATTTTACTGAAATGAAAATGGGAATATCGGATATTTGATGTTGAAGTAAAACCGATATGTCGATATTTATCGATTTTTGGCCCAGTCCTACTGAGGGGCTGCTGCCCCCCCCAAAAAAAATGGGAACCTTTACTTAGCTTACAATTGAACTTTATCTTTAAATTTGATACCCAGCCCACCCCGAAATAAAATCCTGGCTACGCCACTGTCAATAACACTAACTACGCCACTGCTTTAGACCCTATTTTGTATTTCTCTGAATTACGAAAGAAAATAAAATCATTCCTCTTAAACGAAAAACAAGGTAAAAAAAATATCTTAAACGAAATCTGCAGCAATAAAGCGAAATGTTATTTTGCTTACTACAAAGTCCTTTTGTGAGAGCGCTTAATACCGCCCCTGTATCCTTCATTAAAAGTGACAAGCACAATCCTAACTTTATTTCATTCTATTTTCCTTCACATGAAAACCCTCCACCATGTAAACTTAACGTTCTGTTTTTTTTTTTTTTTTTTTTTTTTGTGAGGGTGGGGGCAGGGGGACATATATTGAAGTTAAATGTAGAAAAGGGATGTTTCATTAAATTTTAAACAAATATTAAATCAGCCAGACAAGTTGGAAGGAGGGAGTACCCCCGAGGGAAAAAGGTTTAAACAAGAGACACCCCCCCCCTCCGCTCTTCCACGAGCATTGGCGTAAATTGGCATGTAATATTTGGATGGGGTGACAAAATGTTTCCGATTGTATAAAATATCATTATTATAAATAGCTCTGATACTTGAATTTTCTTAATTTTTTTTTCGGGGGGGGGATTGACCCCTTTTGCCCTTAGGAAGTAACGCCTATGCCCCCCGCCAAAAGCAAACGATGTTCGACCCACTCCACACCCACAGACAGATAAAACTTTAAATCCGACCACCAACCAAGAAATGAAACACCAAGGATTCGAAAAAAAAACTTCAATTAAATGAAACATCCTTTCAACTCTTTTCGACTCCTTTCGACTCTGAGTCGATAGAAGATTCGAAAAAAAAACTCCAATTAAATGAAACATCCTTTCAACTCTTTTCGGCTCCTTTCGACTCTGAGTCGATAGAAGATTCGAAAAACTAATCACCGAAACAGAGCGAAACACTGAATCAGTAAAGATTCGTTGCTGCACCAACTCAGTGACCAACTCACCCACACCCACTCATTTACTGTTTCAAATCATCTATCGACTCAGAGTCGTAAAGAGTCGACAAGAGTCGTAAAGAGTCTAAAAGAGTTGAAAGAGTAAGGGAAAATCTCTGGGAACCGCAAAGGGAAAATAAATTTTCCTTCCCTTCGCACTTGGAATGTATTTCCCTTGAGGGCTTGAGATTCGAATCGGTAGAGAGTGAGTGTAAAGACTGAGCCACTCAGTACCAAGATTCGAATCACTGATTCGACTCATCGAATCATTGGCCATCTCTAATAGATATGACATTAGTAACGTAAGTCCAGCAAAATGCATAAAGTACTGAATAATGTCCAAGGGAATTCTGTTAATACAACTAAAGATAAACCACATATAAAAAAAGCATTTCCAGCAGTTTGTTTTTCCCAGCAGGCAGTAACATGTATATCTTAAATTCCTTACAATAACAATCCGCCTGTGATAACATTTCAAATGCGTTTCAGGGCTTGTAATAATATTGTACTGGTTTTTTAAACGCAATATTAAATAGCGTTTCAGAACGTTCCACAGGTCTTTGCAGTCAACTAGTCAAAAATTCCAGGATATTAAAAAAATAAACAGCAGAAAATGTCCAATGACTAATTCCCCTTAGTTATACTATGTGACATTTGATTTAACAAACGAAACATCTATTTAGATGCTGTTTTTATTATTTTTGCCTTTTAGCCGATCCTCCAAACAAAGTTCAATTTTTACCGTTATGCATGTGGTAAAGCGTGAGAAATACTACACAATATGTATACAGGGTGATATAAAATTTATTATCAATACTTCTTAGGAGGTAGGAAATAGTAAAAGAACACTACTTCATGCAGGAATGCACGGTCGCAAACGAACGCATCGCGGTGTAGAGGGCGCGTTGTGTCCACAACTCCCATTCACGTGCAGTACGATATCTCAGTTAAAACAAACCTTACCGGCGTTTCGTGCATGATGCTTTTCATTCCCCAAAAAAGTCGATTGTAGATAAATCTGGTGACCGCGGTTGCCAACAAAATGGTCCATAGCGTTTCGCAAATTATGTGTGGGGTTACCTGACCAGAGAAGTAGGGGCTTCATGGTCATTAGAGGTTAGTCGCAGGTTTAGATTGGTCGCAGTGGACCGGTTTGTTGGCTAATGCGGTCACCATACTTATATCTGGTCAACTTCTTTCGACGGGAATGATGAAAAAGTGATGTATGAAACCCTTGTTGCCAGTGAAATACATTTTAACTGAGCTAGCATACAGAGCGTGAATAGGAGTCGTAGACACAAAGCGCTCCCTGCACCACGATACCTTTGTTTGCGCTCACACTTTCCTGCGTGAAATAGCCTTTTTTTCCCTATTCCCTACTTCCCTATCAAATACTGATGATGAATTTTGAGTCATCCTTTATAGTAAATTATTTAAGGTGCAATATGCATAATTCTCGACAGATACCATAGGGAATAGTATATGATTAAAATAAGAAGCAAGTACAAACTAATAGATAGGGTACGCATAATAGAATACCCCAAATTTAAAGTACAAAACTAAAGAAGCTTCATTATTTAATAAGTTCTATAAAAACATTTTAATACTTATAATATGTGTTTAACGTGATCCCCCCCCCACCCACCCACCCACGCAAATATACTTTCTTTGTGAGTCGCTGATTAAAGAGCAGATTGGTAAATGACTTTCATATACAGGAGTTCCCAAACAACGATATTAAAAATGCAACAATATTAAAAATGAAAATTCAAATGCACGAATCAAACTCTCAAAACAGCATTGACTTGGTTGATGTTTAATAAAATTTTAATTAATAACTCTCGCACCTTTGAAAGATTGATAAAATGCTGCATAAGATATACAGTCCTTCCTTCTATTATTTTTCATAATTTTTATTTATAAAAATCTTTGTTTTATTTGTACAATACCGTAGTATTTAAACCGTATATGAAGCAGTGGAAAGTATATTCATAGCTGCAATTATTCCTGGCATGCATTTAACCACTTTTTGTAAACGGTAAACTTTTATGTACTTTTTTTAAGAGGAACTTAAACCATTATCTGAGCCTGAAAATTTCGTTACTTTCTAGCATAAAAAAATAATGTTTCCAAAAAGTGGTTAATTATATGCCCGGAATTGTTGTAGTTATGCAACTAATTTTAATTTTAAAATGGCGATGGGAAACCATTTTTCTCAACTATCCTTTGTGCTGCTATCTCCTGATAACTCCTGAAATTTCTGTATTTTTTTATAAATATCATAAAATAATAAATAATAGTAATAATAATGAGTAATAGTTTTAGATAATAAACTAAATGAATACGGTTTTGTCTTCAATCGCGGTAAATACGATTTCTTATTTTCATCAAGAGTAAAATGTAAATTACCATAGCTTCGAAATTCTTTGTTGAGATTGTACAGCTGCGGGAAAAAAAAGTCCCACTTGCTCTTTATTTCGCCGTCGTTCGACGTACAGTAAAGTTATATATACCATTCGTTTGCAAATAACGCGTACTTTAACTTAATTTAATTTGTATCAGGGGCCGTCTTCATATTTAATTCTGCATCAACTTCGTTTTTCTCAATGGCAACCCCATATTTTGACTTTATTAAACGAAAGAAAACCTTCAAATTAACCTAAATATAAATTTTCACCAATTTTCTACGATAATTTCCGGAGATATTGCGAATTAATTTTTGCGCGTTTTTAAGGGACTTTCTGCAAATTGAAAAACGCTATTTGTAGGTTCCGAACTTTTCGCCTTTCATTAATTTCGCTCGCCAGAGTTAAAAGAAATTAATGTTATTTTCAAGAAAATTATTGTTTCCATCTCTCTTAAAGTTTTTTGTACTGAGAATATCAAGGGTAGAATAGAATATTTAGTCTGTGGTCCAAATGACCCGTGAGTTCATAACTTCCTTGGTTCGTACACATGATTTAAGAAAAAATGCAAAATGACTGCTCACGATTTTGAAAATCTTTGTAATTTTGAAATTGTTATTGAGTATTTCCGTTGATGGTTCTCTGAGACAGGTGAAACGTTGTCAGGAGTTAGAGGCTGCTCTCTGCTCTTCTGACTACAAGCTTGAATATTACTCAGCTATGGTCGAACTTGAAGAACGATTTCCTGATAGAAAATTCATTTGTTTGAATTTCATGTAAAAAACGCAATTACTTTTTTGCCGACCCAATATTATCACTGTGTTTGTTATTTCACTTTCTTCATTTAATACTATCGTCTGCAATGTGCAATATTCTTAAGACTTTTGGCGGTATTTTAATTTATAGTTAGATGAAAATTTAGACAGAAAAACGTGATTTTGAATGTTTGATAAAGTATGGGGAAGCCCAAAGACCTAATGTTCCCGAAATTAAAAAAGGTCACATTCACGCCTGGAAAGTTGAGGAGGTTAGTTTTTCAGAAATAGGACGTTGTATTAGAAGACATACATCTACTGTATCTAATTCTATAGCTGAAAAATATTTTATTCGGGGGAATATGGTAGCGGACGCAACAATAGACGCTTTATAGAATCCCTATCAAACTGTAAAAACCTCTAATTTATTTGCTTCAAAAATTGATATTTTTAATACTGGTATCTTTTACTGTGTTTTTGCACAAAATAAATCTAATTTACGTTTATTGTATGCAATTTTCAAATAATTTTCACTTAATAAATTTATAAATGGTCCCTTAACTCATGAAAATAACACATTTTATTTAATATAAATTAAACTACTGAACGTAAAAATTTGAAATTTTGCACACCCATGTGATATTAATTTCTGCATCTATTTCCATCGAAATTTGGCAAGATCGCTATTCATAATTTTTTTAATATTAATTTAATAATTCATAATTCATATTAATAATTTATTAAAAATCATAATAACATTAAATAATGTTTGGGTCGTTTAGTTCTAATAGTACGAATCAAAACCAGCTTCTTACTACCAATATGATATGAGATATGAATTGAAGTATGAAAAAATATTTTAACATAGGGGGAGGGGGAGTTTCATAACTCACTCATTTTCTGTCCAAATTTATTGAAAATTGGTGTCCGTGGTTAAAATGAGCTAAAGTTTTGAAATATGAAGTGAAAAGTAGGGGTTGCTATTGGGAAAAAAAAAGTTGGTGCGAATTTTAATATGTAGATGGCCCCTTAGGCAATTTTTAAGCATAGCAAATTAAAGTGTACGTCAATCGTAAACGATTCGTATCTGTAACTTTGCTGTACGACGAACGACGGCCGAAAAAAGTACAAGTGGAACTTTTTTTTCCCGCAGCTGTACAATACATTTTTCAAGCGCGTGCGTTAACGAATGACATTGATACTGAACTTTCATACCTTCAAACCAACTACTCTTGAGTTTGAAATTATGTTTCCTCACAACAGCTTTCAAAAGTAGCTGTTTTTTCTAACATAAATAAATGTATACGTTAAAGAATGAACATCCAAAGCATCATAATCATATTTTTAAATTTTCAATTATTTTTTACCGGTTGTGTTAAAAAATATGTATTTAATGTGATGTGTTTGAAATTTAATTTTTTTCCGCTTTCCTTTTAATCCTTAAATTTCCAACAACGTTGAAAAGTGTTTATGTTTCGGTTTGTCTACCTATCTGACCGCCCATTTTCCAATTCCCGTAAAAATTCATCTATAACTGCGAAATTTATATATGTTACTCCTACGCATGGAGAAATGCCCCATTTGAAGGGTGTTTTAGAAACTTTTATAGGTTTGAGGGAAATGATACATCTGCTTTCTCATTCGTTAATTTTAATACACATAAGAAAGTATTTCTTTCAGGATGTATGGAAATATATTTACGAATTTCAATTTAAACAGAAATTCAGGTATTATCTATACATATATAAAAGAGGAAAGTCCGTTTGTATGTTTGTTTGTTTGTTCGCTATACGCATCCAGACCGTTCGACGGATCGGTACCAAATTTAGCCCACTGACAAAATAGAGCAAGAGAAAGCTAATGCCATAAAAATGAAGTTAATCGGATTAATAGTTTTTGAGTCATTTTATGTTTTGTAAGGTTTTTGGCCATTTTTCTCGCATTTTATGTTATCAAGAGCTAAATTTTCGTCCGAACACTATATTTTTTTATATTATCGGAAACTACAGAGTTTTCTTTTTAAATAAAATTTGTTACAAATTTGTACTTATATTTGCAGATTTTTGGGAGTTTTTAAAAGGAAATCCTGTTTCGAAGAAAATGTACTGCTTTTGAAAATATGCTATTTTTATACTGTCGCATCGAAAAACCTAACGGGCAAAAATTTTCCATCTTTTTACAGCTGATTAAACATTTATTTCTCCCTCTTTTAAATTTTGAACCGTGCAGAAATGTTTATTAGATTTTTTTATATGATTTTTTTCTGAAAGATCACAGATTAAAATTCCCTTCCGTGATTGAAGAAACAGCAAACTTCCCCCTTTCGTCTTGTGTGTAGGGTGTGTGTAAGTGGGGATGAAGCATTTCCAAGACAACTGACGGTGTTCATTTTTTTCATATGGTTTACATTCTCAAGGTCGTCCTGCACTTCGAACGAGATTCGGTATGAAATAAACAAACATGCGGGATTTATGTGAAATCATTACATTAGGAAGTATGAGTCCTGAAGAATTTGAAGATAGTATTTTACACGGATTATCAATTCCCCGAGAAGACAGTTACTAAATAGAGCCTCATAAAATATTTTTTAATAAATTAAACCGACTGCGAACATTGCATGTAAACAAACCTGGATTTTTAATAAAATAATTATAAAACCTGGATTTTTTATTCATCTATCAATATTTAATTTCTTATCAACTGTATATATGCCCAATGATTTGCCTCCAGTGGTTCTTACTGGATTTGAAATAAAAAATTATAAGTTAATGTGGCGCGCAGGTATTAGTGATAAATGACTATTAGAACACAACAGGTAGAAGGAGAGAAACCTAGCCATGTACAAATCTCGGTAACCTCTGTACGCTGGCAAGTCCACTGTTCATTTCTTTTTTTTTTTTTTTTTTCGTTGCTGCGGGAAGTCCCGTGTACCTTTTTTTATCATTGCAGCAGGAGGATTCACATTCCTTCCCTTTACAATCTCATACCGATGACTGGATTCTATTTGTTTTTTGGTAGTTGCTTAGGTATTAGCGATAAAAAACTGTTAGAACACAGACAAGTAGAAGGGGAGAAGCCTAGCCACGTCCAATTCCCGGTAACCTTTAAGCTATCAGGTGCCGTGTTCTTTTTTGTAGTTGTTGTTGCTGCAGCGGGAAGTCAGATGTCCTTTTTTTATCATTGTAGTGGTAGGATTCACATTCAAGTGTAGCCACGTCCAATTCTCAGTCACCTTTGTACGCTATTAGGTGCCTACTTCATTTTTTTTCGTTGCTGCGGGAAGTCCCATGTCCTTTTTTTATCAATGAAGCATGATGATTCGCATTACTTCCCTTTACATTCTATATATAAGGTCAATGGGCATTTCCCTTCCATTGCGCGGGCAACGCCGGGCCACGCTGCTAGTCTCGTTATATAACTTATATTTGATTTTCTAATAGGGAAACGTGTGTTAAAGGTTAACAAATCATACATTGTATTATATTCATTAGAATACACTTTTACTGTTAAAATAGTTTACTGTTATATTTGCAATGCTTCAAGATATTGTAGAAGACTAAACGTTACTCGTCAATATAACAGTAAATAACAAATAGATATTTCTATAAATATGAGACAATTTTATTACTGGGTTACCAGTAACTACTTACACCGTTAAGATGTCTCTAAAACGGTGAAAAGTTTTACGGTAACATCTGTAGAATGCTGTAATTCATCTATGGGATTTTCTTTCTCTGTGTATCGCAAAAAGGTTCGAAACTGTTCAATGGATAGGAGGGGATAGATTCATAGCTGTTACAAAATTTGAAGAATTATCTCATAGTCTTCACATTTATAAAATGTGATAAAAACTTAATATCGTGCAATATTTTTACAGAAGCTAAAGCATAGATATCAACTCTTCCGATTTTATGGAAAGATTTCCCACAGCAATTTTTAAACAGTTTTCTTTCCTAAGCTAAATTCGAATTCAATGCTAGTGGTCTCTGAAATATTAGTAGCTAATCTTCGGCAAGAGCTCGAAGTATCATTCAGATTAAGCGAAAGACTTGATTTTGTTATATAATATAATTCATTATGGTCTGTCATGTATTATAAGCAATCGGTAAAAATCTCTGTTTCAGAGCGAGCGTAGTGCGTCACCTGAAATCCAAAATGGAAAAGTCTATTTAGCAAATTCGACTCACTTCAATTAAATAAAAAGTGTGATGTTCAGAGGTCCGTTTTAATCACGGAAGAATGAATCAGTGAGTTTTCAAGAGATATATTTAAAATAAATAAAAAGCTTTGTAAAAAACACACATAAGATGTTATAGGTAAGAAGATACGCACGTTTCGGCCAAAAATTGTTTTGGCCTTCATCAGTTCAAGCCCTTCGTCGCAAGGAACGCAGGGAACTGAAAAGAGATAAACAAGTAAGCATGTTGCCACAGGCGCAAAGAAAAGTCGAACAAAACCACGGAGAGGGAAGAAAAAAATAAATAAATTATGGGATAAAAAGGAAAGGAAAGAAGCACAAAAAATACAGAAATAAAAAAGGAATAAAAAAAATTAATAATAATAAAAAAAATTAATAATAATAAAAAGCGGAACACACGAAAACAAACACACACAGACAAAAAGAGAAAACAGAACAAACAAAAAAACAAATATAACATAAAAAACACTTTTTTTTAATTAAAAACCACGAACAGGACAGCACAATATGTATATTATTTTTATTTTTTATTTTTTTTTATAAAAACGTAAAGGAAAGACAGTAACACACGTACACACACATAAAAATAGGGGGGGGGGCAAACAAAATAAAAGAATAGAGGGGGAAAGGGAACGAAAGAAAAAGAAAAAAGGGGGAGGAGTAGACGAAGAAAGTGAATAGAACCTTACAACAGCAGCTTCCAAGCAGAATAAACGAAAGGAACGGAAGAACCATCGTTCACAAGACGTTCTAAGTGCTGGGTAATGGAAAAACCTTCCAAAAAATCAAGATGGGACAAAGACTAAGGAGTGCACAAAATCTTAGCTTTAGAAAACTGAAAACGATGATTGGAATTCCAACAATGTGAGGCAATAGAAGATTTGGAAAGTTTTGAGCCTAAATTTGAGAGCTCTTCTGGTCTGACCAATATAGCCCAAATCACAAGATCCACAAGGAATATAATAAATACCCCAACGGTTCTCAGTAGGAATAGGATCTTTAAGGGAGAAAATTTAAGTTTATTAACAGGTTTAAAAATGACTTTGAAACATACTTACAGACAGAACATGATTAGCAGATAAAGCCCGGACGTTCCGGTGAAGCGCGTCCCGTGATTTACATCCAAGGGTTTTAGTAGGTTTATCATAGGAACCAGAAAAAAAGTAATACGTAAAAACGCACAGCATATCTGAATGGAAAACAGCAGATAGGAACATTGAAAATTTTTAAATAAGATAGTATATTCATTATGCTTCCATTCAAGGATCTTTTTTAAGCCAAACCGCGTCGTTGGTCAAAGATCTGCCAAAATATTTTATACATAAGTAAAATTTTAACCTTCTTAAAGTTGAAAAGAAATAATTATGTTGAATATCGGCATTTCTGTTGACCATGACAAAGTGAATGGTATGCACAAGAATGTAAGAATATTCGTAGTTGCTAATTTTTAATCGTTTTGAGGGGGGGGGATCAACCACTATTTTCGTTTTTTAAATTTAATAAATTAAAACCATCCCATCATTCCGTTTATGAACGTAAGCTGTAGCGTTCAATCCCCGGTAGGGTCGAAATGAAGTAGGTTTTTTCGGAATGGAGCCTTTAAGGCTGTCGTTCGAAGAAAAAAACTCTGTCCTTGCGCAATTGAAATGAACTAATAGCATCATGGTCTCAAAAAGATTCCGGATGATTCTTCCTAAGTTGGTTTATACACTGTAATAAGCGAAAATACTGTGCCTTTTAGCGAAATTTTCAGAAAAAAATCTGAAACATGGATCTGAGAAGCAAGATTTTTAGAAGAGTGACACGTTTTGCGAAAATTTCCCAATTTTATGAATTTTTTTTTTTACATTTTTGAAACTGATACAAGTTTATCGATTATTTCAGTATGTAGTACAGCTTGTAAAAAGACATTTTCAAAATTTTGAAGTGCCTAACATAATTAGTTTATTTGTACTTATGTACCAAAATCACCTGCTTTTTTTCGAACTACACCGTTAAGAGAAATTCCGAAAATATCTTTAAATTTATTTATCCGATTCACCGCGAATTACTCTTTAATCTTCCCGTCTATGACAGAAAATTACTGATTAACTTCATCATCTTACCATTACTGATCTTCCTGATGCCATTTATTATTGTCAATTTTTTCCCATTCTGAACTAAAGCTCTCTTTGGTTTACTTTTGTAAAGCCATACCTGCCAAATACTTCGGAATATAATTCACCACTTTTTGTAAACAATACATTTAAAATAAACATTTAAAATAAAAACAAGCTCCGTACATAGTAATTTTGCTACTATTTTAAGTTAAAAATTCCTGTTTAGGAAAAGTGGTAATTATATTTCGCAGTTCGGAAAAAAACACTCAAAATACTGGTGTTAAACGATAAAGTAAATAAAAAACTTTGTAAAAAACACACATAAGATGTTACAGGCAAGTAGACACGTACGTTTCGACCAAAAATTGTTTTGGTCTTCCTCAGTCAAAGCCTTTCGTCACACGGAACAGAGGGAACTGAAAAGATATAAACAAGCAAGCATGTTGCCACATGGGACAAAGAAAAGCCGAACAAAACCACGGAGAGGGGAAAAAGGGGGAGAGGGATAAAAAGAAAGGAAAGAAGCACAAAAATAAATAAATAAATAATAATAATAAATAAAAAAGAACACACGAATACAAACACACAAAAAAAGAGAAATAATAGAAACAGAACAAACAAAAGAACAAAAAAATAAATATAACATAAAAACACAAATAATATTATTTTTTATAATAAAAAACCACGAACAGCACAATATATATATATATATATATATATACATATATATATATATATAAACGTAAAGGAAGGACAGGAACACACATACACACACTTAAGCCAAAACCAAAATCAAAATTAAACAAACAAACAAAATTGGGGGGGCAAACGAAATAAAAGAATAGGAGGTAAAAAGGGAACGAAAGAAAAAAGGGAAAGGGGGGAGTAGAGGAATAAAGTGAATAGAACCTTACAACAGCAGCTTCCAAGCAGAATGAACGAAAGGAACGGAAGAATCATCGTTCGCAAGACGTTCTAAGTTCTGGGTAATGGAAAAACCTTCCAAAAAATCAAGATGGGACTGCTCGTTCTATACCCTTCCAAATTCATAAACATTCTCTTGCCTTTCGCCCCATTGTTTCTAACATTGGTACTGCTTCTTATAACCTTGCACATTTCCTCTCACATACTCTTTCACATTTGACTGCTAGTAATACCTACACTGTTAAAAACTCTGATGATTTTGTTAACAAAGTTAAACATCTTTCTCCTACTAGTTGTAAAATGCTTTCGCCCCATTGTTTCTAACATTGGTACTGCTTCTTATAACCTTGCACGTTTCCTGTCACATACTCTTTCACCTTTGACTAGTCACCTTTGACTGCTGCTAAACTTCTTTCTCCTACTAATTGTAAAATGATTTCTCTTGATGTAAAATCTTTATTTACTAATGTTCCTATCCAAGGTGCGATTGACTGTTTGGATAAGCGTTTACGCGAGTTTCATTATTCTTCTATTAAGAAGTTTATAGCTTTAGTAAGCGTTTGTATTGAACAAACTGCTTTCATTTTTAGTGGTTCTTTCTATAAACAAACCGAGGGTCTTGCTATGGGTAATTCTCTCTCACCTCTCTTATTTCCTCTATATTTATATGCATTATTTTGAAGAGAAGCTCTTCAAGGTCTTTAATTTTCCGTGCTGGGTGAGACCATGTGGACGGTACTTTGGTTCTAGTGGATTCCAATCGTGATATTTCTAATTTACTTTTGATTGTTAATTCTGTTGATCCGTGTATCCAGTTTACTCTAGAAGAGGAGTGCAACAATTCTTTACCTTTTTTGGATGTTCTTGTTTCAATTTTTAGCCGAAACGTACGTATCTACTTACCTATAACATCTTATGTGTGTTTTTTACAAAGTTTTTTTTATTTACTTTATCGTTTAACACCAGTATATTGAGTGTTTCTTCCAGTAATATGAGTCAGCAAATATTTTTGAATTTAAGTCAGGAAGTATTCATTAGTTTAGCTGCTTGATTGAAAAAGATACATAAAATTTACCTGTTTACAAAAAGTGGTTAACTATATGCCCGTAATTGTTTCACCTCTGTATGCTTTTACTGTCAATTTGTCATTTTCACAAACTTACTTTTTCCTAATATGTAGATTTTCTTAATATTAGTTTTTTCTAATATTTAGAAAATGATCCTTGCAGATTAGTCTTTTACCTATTTATATGAAGTTGCTAAAAAAACATATTGAATAAAATTCGGTGTCAGATTTTATAGCCCTTAAGTTTTTTAAATTAAGCAGAAAGGAAAAAGTAAATCTGCAATTAAAAGAAAAGTTAGTGGATTTCATACGCTTCACTTGCCTTATGAGATGCATAACGGAAAAAATACATGCTTAAGAATAATTTTTTCAGTTAAAATGAATAACATTATATTTTAAAATATTTAACTATACAATTTAGTTTAACTTTTAATTCAAAAATAGAATGCACCTATAATTTCATTTTACACAGAAGAAGCTTTAATTGTACAAATATTCCTTTATCAAAATGCCATCAATAGTGTAGTTTATATTTTTTTAAGTCGTATTTGTAATGCAATCTCTTTTAACTCGTTAAAATATGTTATTTTATTCGACGTTAAGTCATAATTTTACAAATAACGCCTCAATATTTCTAGGGCTCCTAAAGTAGTAGCGTAAGATGGGACAGAAAGATCAGTATCATCCTCAATTTATTTATCATGATCTTTAACAGCAACTTATCATAAACAGTTTCAATGTCTTAGTTTACTGGTTATTATATTTTTATCAACATTCGTGTTTTTAAACACCGTGTGTCTTCGTGGACGAGGACGGAGAAAAGCTCATATGTTGACATGAGTTGCGAATTGCGCTGTTTATTTCTGCGTGTAACTGAGAGGGACAATTCAAAGTGACGTTTATAAGTGAGAGACCTATGTCATAATTTTCTTATTCCTCGTGACGGGACTTTCCAAAATTCGCGTATAAAAGAGAGACGCGTATAACTGAGGGGCGCAAAAGTGAGAGGTCACTGTATTACTTTTCAGAGTTCCTGAACGGAAAGCGTCCTCAACTCCGCCCATGAAAAGTTTTACTAGCGGCTGATATTATATTCATTTATTGAGCAGTGAGACATTAACCCTTTGAGGCGCAACCCTTTCCCAATGCTGAAAAAAGGGCAGCCGTTACCATTGCTCGACTTATCTACTAGCAAGATGAAGGAAGATGGAAACGTTTATCGCGTGCCACAGATCTTGAGACCCTTTTTTGAAGCATAGCTGGCTGTGCGGCACAGCCGTTGCCATCGCTCGACTTATCTACTAGCAATCGGACGATGGAAATGTTCATCGCGTGCCACAGATCTATAGACCTTTTTTGGAGCACAGCTGGCTGTGCGACACAGCCGGCTGTCGTCAAAAAAGGGTCTCTAGATCTGTGGCACGCGATGAACGTTTCGATCGTCCGCCATCTTGCTGGTAGTTAAGTAGAGCGATGGCAACGGCTGGCCTTTTTTCAGCAATGGGCAATCTATCCAGCTGTTCTCGCATTCTTTCATTTTTCAGCATATGTCAGTCCTGTTAAAAATAATCGTGACAATTTTTTACGGGCAATCACGTGCTAAAAAGTAAAGGATTCTCGTGGAGCTATGTCACCCGCAACTCTTTTTTATAGAAATCAAATCTTTTCTTCGTGACTGGCAACAGTCAAAACGCTCAAGTTTGGTGTTCCTAGAGCGGGAACACTGCGCGTTAAAGGGTTAAAAAGGGTAAATAAATTAAAAATCAGGGAGGTTACTAGATGATGCAAAAATGCAGGGTGAAAATAGGTGCTTGAGTTTATCGAAATAACAATTAAAGGAAAAATGCACATTATTACAACATACAAGTCAAGTAAAACAAATTATTGTGGCTGGATTAAAATACAGCTCTTAATATTTTAATAATATATATAAAAGCAATAAAAGAAGTTAAGTATCACTGTAACAAAATTAAAATGGCAGGAAACAGCTCGATTGGGGCTTTCCATCGTCTGAGAGGGGAGGAGATCCTCAGCCAAAGAACGTATAAGGGGAGAAGAAGTGAAGCTTCCGTTCACTCAATGTAAAACACCACAGCCTGTAGGAGAGTACTGTTGGAAAGTTGCTTTATAGGGTGAAGTTTTGGCCTGACAGAACGGGAGCACTTTTCATGAATACTTTAGCGCTTACAAGCCAAATGTTTGTCTTTCAACTTAGGAATCAACTCATGTGATTTAAGTCCAATTTTGACCCGAAAATGGAACACGTAAAAATCATTTCATGAATTCAGATAAGGATTATAGAGCAGGGCCGCTCACTGTTGGAAGTAAATATGAATTGTCCGTGTTTGGCGCAATTCATCCAAGACTTTGCTTTTTCTGCATTACACAGTAATACACACTGTATGAGCTTTCTTTCATTGCCTTAAGATGGCGCCAGTAATGATTTCAGTCAAAGCTTGGATTCTTCTTCCCGTATAAGTTCTTTGTCCTCAGCCAATCAGCAAAGTGATAGCACTAGTGATGAATTGATAATATGAAAAATATATAATAAAATACTAGTGAACGTAGAGATGAAATTAAAGCATTTACAGTAATAAGAGAAAAAATATAATCATAAGCAATTTAAAATTTCAAAAAAATATTAACTAGAAAAGAAGTTATTAAAAAAAAGATTAAAAATGGGAAAAATAAGTCACTGGTTCCCTACCCCCGGTCCGCGCACCAAGTAATACTGGACAGCACAAGGAACATAATTTCATTTAAATAAGGAATATTTAAATTTCACTTAAAAAAGGAAATTATTTTCATTTTATTTGCTGCAGGTTATTTCTCTTGGGTTTCGACTAACAGGTTTGTTCCAACCTATACATTGTAGTCTCATACATCCCTATTGCCATTTCCGACAACCTATCTGTGTGAAACAGGGTTTTCTGCAGTGACAGCAACCAAAACAAAACGATGGAATAAACTGGGCCTGAGCAACATACTTCGGGTCTCCTCTTACTCCCAGATGGAACCGACCTGTTGGAAAGAAACAAGCGCAATCACTTAGTCATTTTTGTGTCACTGCATTTTATGTTAGAATACAATAAAATTAATATTATTAAAATCTATAATATTATTAATAATATATATAAATCAAAACAACGTAAAGCATAAACGAACTTCTTGTGCTCACATCCTTAATCATACTCGCTTCTTTTTTTAATTTCTGGTGGAATTAAACTTCATAACAAAAGTCTCTCTTAAAAGTGAATACATGAAATCGTATTCACTTTTTTAAGCGAGATTAATAATTTACTTACAATCTCTTTCTTTTTTGCAGAGTAACAATTATTTTTGAAACTATTTTATAGAACGTGTAAGTGAATGTACAGTAATTTTAAGTGCAGTTCATCTGTTAATTTTTAAACGTGAGCGTTGTTAAATATTGTCCTGATGAAGAGGTAACTGTTTGAAGGTTTCGTTTGATTAAAGGTATACCTCAGCTAATTAGAAAAGTGTTAATGGTGATTCCTTATAAACAAGACTAACTTAAGTTACAAAAATTAAACACTAGCGAAATAGCAGGCCTTTTTAATTATTTTAGAGGAATGTGAATAAGTTTAATTTTAAAAAAGCATTATAAAATTAATTATTTTACGTGCTTAGAAAGATTTATTATCTTTCAATCAAAAGCTTAAAAAAGTAATTAAGTTCGAGCAAACAAGCGTAAAGACAAAACATCATTAATAAGATTAGATTCATCCGTCGAGTTAGGGGAAAAATTTATCCAGTAAGCCCTGCTATTATTCAGAATCTATTTAAATGAATAGGAAAAGGAAAACAGGTCCTTGAAACTACAAAAAATTAGAATTAGTAGTCAAATGCTGTGTTTCTTTCACTTTTTAATATACCTCATAATGACGCTTCCTAGTTTTACTTTTATTCAACGAAAACTAGTAACATCGTTCTAAAATGTCTTATCTTTGAGCAAGCAAAATATTCTCAACTTTATTGAGAAGTAGATAAAATAGAAGACCTATTAACAAAAAAAGTTTGGTTGTGACCTCCCATAATTCTAGCGCTTAAGTATTTCTATTTCAATCCTCGTACACGATTAAGTAGCATGTGTTTGTAGCTTACGTTCAGATTACGTTTTCACAAACTTTTTCTCTGGCGAAGTACATAGCGTGAATCGTAGTCTAAAGGAAAAAGTTGTTTTGTTATGGAGCACTTGCTATTTTCGCGAGCAGCGCAGATTTATAGATTTCTGGAGAGCAGGCAACCGTCCTTTTGGTTTATGGTTTATATAAGGCCTGTTCTTCAACTAACTTGTGAAATGACTACCGTAGGCCCGAGCAAAAGCCGAACTCACTTGGAAAGACTCAATGTGATTATTATATTACAGGATCAATTCTTTAGATAATTAAACACACAAACAACATATAAACTAGAAAAAAAAAGCTTGAGTACAATAGCCATCGTAGTTGCATTTTGGAAGTACATTCCATCTGCTATACATTCGTTTGTTTCGCTACGGCTACATTGAGCAGCCGTTTACTTATACAGGAAGGAGAAAGCTCACGAAGAACACATCTGGCACATATGTATTCAACAGGTAAAAAGTAACTTTGAAAGGAATCTTGTTGTTTCTAATTCGGTTCCATGTTTAATTACAATATTTTAATACTAGTAAAGCAGGACTGTGCGGATTATTTTTTATTATTAATTTGATATATTTAAATTTCCTTTTTACGGTGCCCACTTTAATCGAAGGCGCATCTATGAAAATTTTAAAATGAAAGACTGAAACTTCTAGATGCATGCATTAACTATCCATTTCAGTATAAATGTTGAATGTATGCAATATGACCACTAAAGTGCGTTGTCATAGCCATAATTTCTGAACCGCGAGAGTAATACTCATAAAAGTCTGATCAAGGTATAGAAGAGCTGACATGCGCTACTCAAGGAAATTGCTTATAGCTCCATCTATCAGCTTAATTTGGAGTCAGCGTTCGTATCTCAAAAACGGTACGAGATAAGGTAAATAAATTAAAGTTGTACAGCTTCATCGATTTATAAAAAAAAAAAAAATGATAGAAATGAAAAACACAATACACACATTCGTTTGTCGCGTTGAACAAAACTTCTCTTACCGGAAATGAGGCTCATCTATCAGCCATGCTCAAAATAGCGCTATTGAGCAACAGTACACAACTGGACACGGGACTCCATTTCCCACTGCACATTGTATAACATGGCAGGTGATACGCTGGCGCAAGTTTTGGTAATACGAATTCTTTTATACTTGTGTCTGGTGCAGAGGTATGATGTTTCATATTTGTTTACATGATACAGAATTCGTGCGATTTGCATTCCAAATAAGCGTCCAGCTGAGTGGATGCGCGTACTGAACGATATTGCACAATGCACATCACCTATTAATATTGTTACAAATGTTGAAAGGACAGAATGTACCACTAAGTCGGAGTCTTCCCGTATGGTAATCGCCCACGCTACCACTGTGCCACGATAAGGGAAGCTCTGCAATGCGGCCTTTTCTCTTTTCTTCTGCGATATGTCGCGTTAAAAATTTGGGAGCAGCAAACCAAACAAATATGCCTTCTATTTTCACAAATATGCCTTCTATTTTTACAAATTTAAGCCTTCTATTTTTAACAGCACTTTGCGGAAGATGCCTTTTCTAGTTAAATCAATGATGAACGACTTTGATTTTTTTCCCCCGTTTGTCCTCGTTTAGGGATGAGAACACTAACTCCAAATTTAGCCGCCAGGTGGTGCTGACAGCGGTTTTCTGGCGCGGCCAGAAATCTGCTGACAGTTGGTGCAAGTCAGTTGGCGTATGACAACCTTAAGAGCCTACTTTTATGACTATATCCCTTGCCGTTAAGAAATTATTGGGTTGACAACGGACTTTAGTGGACGCACTGTGTGTAAGTAAATATTATTTTATATTGATTGCTCTTTCTCCACATTTCACGTTTCTCATTTCTCTTTTTTTTTCTTTTATGATTTGTTACGGATATATAAAAATACCTCTCGGAATTATTTTTCGCAATTATTTTTTTGAAACTAACCTAAATTAACCGCCGATTGGGGTAGTTTTTGCTTGTGTAGATAGAAGAAATGTTTCTAATCATGCGTCCGAATAATTATTGATAAACTAGTGTAAAGATCTACTTCTCGACACATAATAAAAAGCAACAGTTTTCATTCTCACAACTTGTACATTTTTTTTTTATTTGCCATCAAAACTTTTAGTAAGTTTTTACCTCACACTAAAGAAGAAACGAAATCCTTCTCCCGTCACATATAGCTTTTCTTAACGAGGAAACTCCATCTAGTACTTTCGATATTGTGGATTATTTTCAGGTAAAATTACTGAAAAGTTTTTTGGCGCTTCAGGAGATTTAACAGCAAAAGGAGATTAGGAGTGAAAAATTACGTCTATTCAAGAAAGTTATTGTGCGATGAGGAAACTTCGTTAAAGTATACAATTACGTTTTACATATTTTTTTTTTCCAGCTCATGGAAAATATCGAAAATTTTAATTAAATGGGTTCCGTTTTCTGAAAAAAATTTGATAGCATTTTTCTTTTTCTTTTTCTCTTGCTTCATGAAAAATATTGAAATTTTTGATTGAAATGCATGCTCATAGATTTGCAACTTTAATTAAAAATTTCCATATTTTCCATGTCGCAAGAAAAAACGGTATATATATACCATTAGATAGATATATATGTGTGTGTGTGTGTGTGTGCACACGCATATTTGAAAAGCTGTGATACACTTTAATTTCACTTCTTATTAGAACTTTGAATTTCAAAAAAGACGTCAATTAAAAAATTTTGACTAGGTTTTAAACAATGGATTTTGATTTTAGTGATTTTTGCCCCTGAGTGTTTGATAAAGCTGTTCACTGCATTGCTCGTGTGGAAATATTTGGGCCTTTTTTATTCGAATGGTAGTGTTTCAGTATCTCTTAATTCGTTATTCTAAGAAACCTGCCATTACTCAAAGTTATCTAAATATTTTTTGTTACCAGACTTTTGTTTACACAGAACTTATAATGTACATGACTAAAAGCTATGAAAAATGAACTTACATAAAAATATACCCTTTTACAAAAATTGGTTAATTATATGCCGGGAATTGTTGGAGCTATGATATACACATAGCTGATAAATTTTATGTTTTTTTTATAAAGATTATTCACCACAACTTTCAAATCGATAACGGAGAAAAATATGAAAGAACTAATCAGCAATGGTGTAGGAGCCTGTAACCTACACTTTAATTAAACCAAAAGTAACGTTTCTTTGCTCAAAGTGAAAAATGATTGCATCCTAATTAGCCTTTGTTCATTGCAATCAGGCAGGTGTATGACAATAAAGAAAAGGACATTTTCGAACATTTTGATGAAGTCAGTGAAGAAAAACTTTCCGCTTGGAATTTTTCCTTTAGGGTACAGAACAGCATTTTTGTTTTAATGTGATATTATAAGGTCTTATCAAACACAGTCCAACAGCAAAAGCTGTTTATCTACTTTTGGCTTTAAACTGTTCTAAGGTGGTGTATTTTTTTAAAAAAGAAATTAATCTTTTTCAGTTTCAAAGAACTTGTATTTAGTGTTAAATGTTTTAAGATGATTTTAATATTATGGTTTAATAATCAATGACTCTGTAAAATGTCAATTTTTTTTTTAGTTAAAACGTAAAACGTACATCTTGATTTTTGTAAAAACTGATTCTTCAATGTTCTCAAAATACGGATCTAATATATATATATATATATATATATCTTTATTTATTTAGATTACAATATATTTTGTTAGATCATCATATTTTGAACACATTTCTATAGTGTTTAAAACCACATTCGAATGAAAAAGGTGTGGTTTGGCAGCGCATTTTTGTCCACGGTATTCGAAGAATATATCGTTTTTCGTTTCGAATGATTTTCTTTTTTTCATCATGATTCAAACAATATAAAAAAATGGATTGATGGATAAGATGAAGTATCGGGTAAGACGACGAATTTAGAATTTCTCTCAGGTAATCACAGATAATAACAAATTTTGGACAGCGTAATAAACCGTTGGTAGTGAACTGAGACTAACACGAGAATAATTACTTTTACTTGGCGTTCAGAGGAAGTTATAAACACAAGTTCAGTTTCCGAGGTGTTCTAATATTTGACAGTCTCAACGTAAGGAATCAAGATTCTACAATAAATCTTTATACGTCCTCCCTAAAATATTCTGAATGTGCAACTTATTGCGTACAAATTCGTAGTAGATCCATGTTTAAAGATATTTTTTATTTACTTATATACGTTTGTTTCGTAAAAATGGCGTGAAGGGGGAGGATGACAAATTTTCAGCGGGGAAAGATGACGAATAATTTTCAGTACATCATCACACCCCGCACACTTCTTTTCAATATATTCTGTCCAGTTTTCATTTCTTATCTGTTCTTAAGGGCACATAACCAAAACAATCAAATTCAGGTAGTTGAAATTTTGAGTGTGAAAAAGCCCAGGAAGAAATTGCCGTCGTTTGTGTTATCAGGAATTGTCGTAAAATATTCTCTCTAGCATTCGAAGAGAAAAAAATAAGGAACAAGAAGAGAAATAGCTCAGACAAAAAAGATTGACTAAAAAAACAAACAAAAAAAAAAAAACGGAGCGAAGAAGAAACCACGACGTCATTTGAAATTTCCTTCATCTTCTGACGACGACTTCTGTCATTCTGTACAGTACATCGACACTGAAGATGATGCGGACTTGAAGGATTTTGAAACTGCATCATACGAGCGGAAGAAGGCAAGGATGATTTTTGGTATCAGTGTTTAAAGTTTGCTCTCTGTGATTGTTCCGGATGGAATCGTAGAGAAGACAACCAAAGACCTTACAAATATGACCTGTGCAGGTAAATGTATTTTTTTCTCTTTCTTGTTAAAATTATTTGCTACTAAAATGTTCATGAATGTTAATTCCCATTCCGGGGTTAGTTCGACGTCTTACCCTATCCCATTAGTCAGCTTACCCCATGGCTGTGGAAAGATGACGAAAATTACATTTTTGGGGAAAGCCGTTGTTTCGCCTCTTAAAAATTGAAACAAGACTCTTGAAAAAATTCGTGGTCTAAGGCAAGATATGAAAGAAGTTCTCACGAAAATCTCACTTCTTAGACACATTCACAGTGACGAGTAAAAATCATAGTTGCTTAAGTTCGCCATCTTTTCCCTACATATATCTAGGAAGTGTTTCTTTCAAATTCTTGATCTTTTCTCATTTGCAGGCTCAATTAGAAAAAGCACGTCAAAAACATGTTTGAAATACACAGAACGTGTGATAAAAGCTATTTGTACTAAAAAGATAACCCCCATAATTTGATTGCTTTGAGGTGCAAAGATTGAAAAACCCACATTAGTTTTTACCCTTATCGATCATCGATTACTGGCAGACGGGCAAAATCGTGTCAGCCTCTCGAAGGAAAATGCTCGACCTGCTTTTAATGATTAACTGCAAAAGAGATTTTTAACGAGGAATCAAGGAAAAAAAATATTTTATATTTCATGAGACAAAGCTATTTAATAATTCATTATGATGTATTCTCTTACCACATTACATACATAACGAGTGATGAGTAAAATTCCACATTTGTGATGAAATTAAATTCCCTATGTCAAAATAGTATTAGAAAATAGTATTAGAATGGTAATAAACCACCAAATAAACCAAAACCATAAATAAACCACCAAAAATTTTGCGCAGTTTTATGTGATTAAAAAAAATTTAAAGTTTACGTGATGACAATCTGCTTCACTTGATGACTTAAAATTTTCAGCCTCAGAACTTTTCGGCACCATTCAACGAAGGGGTTATAATTAGTTACGCCTCATCTACGGTTTCAAAGTGTTATCCTCAGATAGGAAATTATCTGAATGACAGTGTTTGTTAAGTATTCCAAAAGGAACTAACGTAATAAATCTTGTCAATTATTAACACTTCATTAGTCCGATATTTTTCTTTAAAAATATTACTTACAAATGCTTTACCAAATTCATATTTTTTCAAGTTTCCTCAATAATAATTTTTAATAAGCAACACAAAAGTTAAATTATATAAACATATCCAAAGTAAAACATTAACTATTCAGCCAAAATTAATCACATCTACAAATCTTTTGTATGCACCAGTAGTTAGAAGCGTTTTTGATTCTTACACAGACAATTTTAAGTTTCCACTTTAAGTAAAATAACTCCACTTTATTTCTTTAAAGCTCGAGAATTAAAATTAAAATCTTAATTCCTTACATACGTTTTTGAAAGAAGTGCTCCCCATTTTTTCTCATTAGCGCCGATATCATTATTGGGAATTCCCCCCTTCAAACTAGCAGTATTCAACAAACAGAAGTAATTATTAAATTTATTTTATCTTCTGTCAAGTACTTAATATCATAGCGACAGAAAAAAATGAAGTCTGAAAGAAACGTTTAAGTTCCATGAAATTTTTGTTAAAAAAGAAAAAAAAAAGAACTTTCAAGCAATCGTGTTTACATCATAATCCAGCCAGTTTTTTAATAAAAAATATACTATTTTTGGAGTTTGTGTTCGCTTTTTGATTTTAAATCTTGAACTTCTTTTTATAGAAATAATCTGTTTTCAGCTCATTTTACCTTTAGTCTTTTTTTTAACAATATAACCAGTTTTGAAAAAAAAAATGTAACTGCTGACTATTTCGCGAAGTGCAATTATTTGTCCTATTAAATATAACCTTAAACATGACGATAAACTCTAAAATGCATTGCATATAAGTTAATAAAAAACTATTTTTCTTTCTTTTTTTCTTCTAAATTATGCTTGTGTGTTCCCAGCAAAACTATCCAGTAACTTTTAAAAAGGTACATTTTGCTTTTCCTAATCACGTTAACAAAAAATAGTAATCACTTTTAATTTACAGGTATTGTACATTTCATTAATAAAGTAAATAAATATTCTAAAGAAAAAAATGCATTACTTTTATAAGCATTTTTAATTATTCCAGTTATAAGACTTATTTAAAACAGTTAATTAATACTTTAGTTTTTCAAGAGTTTTATTAATCTATTAGCAGATTAACATTTATTATTATTATTATTATATTGCAGCATTTTGTAGTACTTCAAGTAATGCTACTTATTCTAATAACAACTGAAAAAAAGAAGAAGAAAAAAGGAAGAGAGTTAAAATTAAAGTAATATTTTTTTTTTATTCGTACTAAGCTTGCGGAGCTAATATCTTAGTTATTTTTTGAGGATTACGTTACTTTATATGTTTTTGCAATATTCATTTTTTTCGATCATGAGGAAGTATTTCTTAAATAGAAACATCTTTATACACTGTTCATTTTGGGATTCTGTGTTTTTTCCTTAGAGTTTTAATGTTTTACGCTATTTGACTTCACCTTCGAAAAACTTTTCTAACTTAATTATCTACTTTTTCATCTCGAATTCGCGAAGAACTTTAGCTCAGGAAATTATATTTCTTTCAACTTTTATTTTTCATCCGTATCGATATATATTTCTAAAAAAACAAATGATTCGGTTTTGAAAAAATATTTTTGTGATATATCATGTCAATTTTGTTAAAGAATCTAATCTGAATAAAATAAATGCAGTGTCTTAAAAAAATATACTTGCCATCCAAATAACTCCAGAAAGGCTCAAGGTACATCCATAAAAGGGGTATGTAGGTGCATTAAGGCAGCCATGCGCTACTAAATGAAACCGCCAACGGCGCCATCTGGTGGAAAACTGCGGAGTTAGTATTCGTATCTCTAATACGGATCGGGACAGGGAAAAAAGTGAACTAGAAGATGTAGAATACCATCGTTTTAGCATGAAAATACTATTTTTCCCTTGATTTCCTGAATTCTGACATCACGAAAATTGAAACAGCTACACTTGAATGAAAGGAAAAACTATTATTTTTGGGGCGAAACATGAGATACCTCTTATCGATTAAATTCAAGCGATATGAGCTGTATCAAAATGGAAACAGTGGTATTGCTTGAGATCCCCAATCACATAAAGGCATAGTATAGTTATAAATAGTTTTTTTTTTTCCTTTCTCAGTTTTGTTATGCCTTATTTACATCTTGACTTACAAACGACTCAAAACTAACCAATCCGTTTCTTCAAACAAATGAGAATAGATATTTGAGAATAGATTCCTTTATTTTTTGAAGAATATTTTCTTATCAACATATATCATTCAGTTGAGTAAAGTCTTTTACTAGTAATAACTCATAAAAGTTATTATCGAAACTAATTGCACGTAGCAATGCATGAAATAATCATTATAAGCGTATAGATTCATTGCGTTTTACTTATACTGCACACGATAATATAGGATATATCTTCTGTTTTACTTTCTGTCGTCTAAATAAAGGTACCTTCTAGTAATAACGCTAAATAAGAGAACTAAATTTTGCTGGGGTGGTAGGAAAATAAAATATAGGAGAAAGCCGGATGTTGTCTAAAAGATTTGCTCTGTAATAGGCATTTCATCGCTTCAGGGATTTTATATATTCTCCTAATTCTTGAGATCTTGCTAAAGAAGCGTTTCTCAACCTGTGGGGCGCGCCCCCAAAAGGGGCGCAGAGCGTTTGTAGGGGGGGGCGAGAAAAACCAAAGAATAAGTAATGATGCACGTTTTTAAAAAATCACCTTATTTATTCTCATTTTTACTCAAAAAATTTATCCATTTTCGCTTAAAATGTTTATTCAACCTTTACTGATAACAATATTTTCTAGAAAATTCGACTAAATGTTCATTTTTAAAGATTAAAAAACTGAATGATGCTGAAAAATGTGAGGGGGGGATACGCCACCGTAAGTTAGCTTTTGTTGGGGGGGCGACATTAAAAGGTTGAGAATCGCTGAAAGTAAGGACCCTCGCATAGGTCACCCCCCCCCTCAACTTCTTTTTTTTTTGGAGGGCGGGGGGGGAATCCAAAATTTCTCGAAGCTGGTAAATACGGAATTTACCATGAATGGGAAATGAAAAATACCCATTGCAATAAGCATAATTTAGATTTGGGCATTCATATAAAAAATCGGAATATCTCACATTGGTATGAATAAGCTAACAACATGACAAATACTGACTGCAAAGCTTTAACTAGACTTGTATTTGAAAGATGGAAAAAGTACTGTTTCAAGATTTTTCATTTTAAAATAATAGATTACCCATAATGCTTTTTATTTTGCTATTTTAACTTATAAAAAAAATGAAAAATGACTAACGATGGAATTGCGATGGAATTCTTTTAAATAAGTAAATGTTTTTCACAGTCATAAATCTCTCTTTTAACAAACAATCATAAAAGCTGACTCGAAAAATCATTCTGTCTTTTATTATAATCAAAGCGGATAAATTTTTAAAAATTCGTATTTGCGGCTTTATTTATCAATGAAATCTGACTTATACATTATTAATATAGATATAGATTATATATATGTCTTTCTATTTTTTCTCTCATTGTGTGTAATTTTAAAATGTTAGGATATTTTCAATATGCTCTAAGCGAATAAGTAGATTTTGCGTTAGACAAGAATATATGTGCGTACAATATAGAAAAATAAGTAATATCTTATAAATAAAAATGAAATTCTGTTTGTTTGTTTGTTTATTTGTGGATTTCATTTGTATACAAATCCACAAAAATGGACCTATCGGCCTGAAATTTAGCACAGATATGTAAAATAATATAGAATAAATCGTAGTCCACTTTAAAACTTTGAAAGTACAACCGTTCCCGGAATTTAAGAGATTTTTTATGCTCTCCACGCAAAAAGCTTTCCGTAACTGTAACCCCTGTAGTGAAAAAAGTGTGAAATAAGGATCGTGGTTGCCATGTGTGGCGATTTTGCCGAATAAAATGTTTTAAATTCTCAAAGTAAAAATAAAAGAATAATAATGCATTTCTTTTGTTAGTTTATATTCATAAGGTATTTTTTTTTTAATTATAATATCGTGTGCATGGGAAATCGGAGCAGGAATGAAATGTTTTATATGCAAAATAATAAGAATTGAAGATTTCCGAGGCTAATAGGTAAATTTTTTTTAGTTTGGCGAAAAAATAAAATGGCTCAAATGCCGATTTTGAGAAAGTGAGTTCTAGCGGTTTGCACAGATTTCGGGTTGGCGCAATTTATTGAGAGCTTAAGGAAATAGATTTTTGGAAACAAGTGCAAATGTTTTATTAGAATACAGCGTTAAATTTTAATGAACCGTGAAGAAATAATGCAGTTAAGGGATTTCAAGTGATCTATCTCCAGAATTCTTGCCAAATGAGTACATTGATTTAAGTTGGGGGAATTCCGCCAAATTTCAGAAAATTGAAATCTTCTCATTTAGTACATCTTAGTAACGATGAATAAAACACGTTATAGTTGATAATTTTAAAAAATTCGACTGTATTAAGGGATTCCACTTTTAAATAAAGGCTTGCTTTACTTTTTCGCGGTCGAACCATTTCCCATATTGATTGCTGCTAAGTCAATGCTTCGAATGATTTCCTGAAAAAACGCGTGCAAAATGGCGTATGTTGGCACTTTGGCGAGGCTTAGATTTGAAACTGGATTTTATTTGAGACTGGGATATATAATGATGACACTGGTTATAGATAAAAATGAATGTTGGTATGTATGTATGAGGTTGAAAAACTCCAGCACCGTTGAGCACCGTTGCACCCTGAAATTTGGTTCACCTAAGTCTTTTATCATGGAGAAGCTTTTTATGCTATCCGTTTTCCTCTAACTTGCCACCAGGTGGCGCAGCAGAACGTCAGATTCTATTCCGTTTAGCTGTTTACTATGCGAATATCGTCTAACCGATTTCGATGAAATTTGGTACACGCGGATATTAGAACACGGAGAATATTTTTCAGTATCCATTTTGCTGAAACTTGCCGCTAAATGGCAACGCATCAACTTCTATACCGTTCGACCGTTCGGCATAAAATTTCTTATACTTACACATTTCAGCACGAAGAATATATTCTAACTGTGTTCCTTTTGATGTTACTCACCACTAGATGGCACTGCAATGCATTATTATTTTAACTCGCCACTAGATGACGCTGCAGGAGGCCAAATTCTTGACCATTCAAACGGTCGCTATGAAAATCAGTATACTAATACAGCAGCTATTTGAACAATGATAATATTTTGGCGTTATCCATTTTGCTATAACTCGCCACTTGACGGCACTGTAGGAAATCATTACTGCAGGAGGCCAAATTCTTGACCATTCAAACGGTCGCTATGAAAATCAGTATACTAATACAGCAGCTATTTGAACAATGAGAATATTTTGGCGTTATCCATTTTGCTATAACTCGCCTTTTGACGGCACTGTAGGAAATCATTACTTTAATTAACCACTAGATGGCGCTGCAGTGTATCACTTCTTGACTGTGCAACTGATCGATATGAAAATAGGTATACATAGATATTTGAACACGGGGAAGAGTTTCGCGTTAGATGTCGCGTCAACACATGAACTTCAGGGCTGTCCAGCCGATCGTCCTGAAATTTCGTATTCATCGATATCTGAATGCGAAGAATATTTTCGCCGTATCCGTTTTGCTAAAACTCGCCACTAGACGCCGCATGGCCTTCTGCGCCGTACAAACGATTGCCTTGAAATTCGGTATGCATGGTTATTGAACACAATATAATGCGATATCCAATTTGCTATATCTCTTTATTACAATGAATAGTAATCACCACAAATCGTAATATCAAAAAGTCAATTCATTCCCGTGCGAAGAACGGATACTTCAGCTAGTTTTCTATAAAAACCGCTTTTCATATTAAGCGTAAGAAATAAATATGAATAACGATCTACATAGCATTAGTTTACAGTTTTGTCTTTAAATTAAATCGAATAAGGCGTTTAAGAGAATTTTAAACTTTTTTATGTTAGAAAAATGTCAAGCTATTTGCACCGAATATAAAACGATTTATCACGAATTCTTTTCCATATTTTATGTTTTAGTTTTAGTAAGCAAATGTAACTTAGTTTATTAAATTTTATGAACATAAATATTGATATTAAAATTACTGTTTTCCCCCCAAATCCTTTTTTAAGGATTTTATACAGAGTTGTAGCAAGCAATTTTGTATAACGGGTCCATTTTTATTAATTTTCGCAATATTTAAAGAGTATTTGAATTTGCATCTGCAACCATCTGATAGACGAGAGCTTGTTAATTGTCACAAATCTCCGTTTTTCCACAGCGACGATGCAAGTATTTTATTTTGCACTTAAGGCTGTTAAGCAATATAAAAAGGTAATTATAGAAAAATGTATTAAACTAATTTTGCATGAAATTTTAAGCAATTGAAATTTATCAAATAAAAAATACACTAAAATATTTTGTATATATTGTCACTTTATATAATGTATGCATGTAGCTATGTTTTTTTTTTTTATAAATTACTTTATTAATTACTATACTTTTGAAGTACTTGTTTTTTCCTGAATGAGCATAATACGATTTTACTTCTGTTTTGAAAATGAAGTGTGAGGTTTTAAATTTTTCATAAAGGCATAATAATGAAACACTTTAATTCAATAAAATGTTCGGTTTCGTTATTTTTTTTTCTTTTAATATTTTGTGCGCAACCGTTTATACGGCTTGCAATGAAGTGTTTAAGACCTTTTTTGTTGTTGATTTTTTTCATCGATTTTATTTTTCATTTAGAAAAATATAAGATATGTGGAAGTTCCAGAGTTTTAAGGTAACAATTTTTTTGGAATCTGACCAAAATATTCCAGAAAATCTCAGCTTCAGTACCATAAAAATTATGCTCAATATGCATCGTTGCTGACGAGAAAGACAGGCTGTGGTGCTGACATTTTCGCCTCACCCTTTTGCCAACTACTGTTCTTGTGACCTAGAGGGTCTAGCTATCTCACTGCTGCTATCTCCGATTAAGATGGCCCTACCCCTAGGCCACATAACGTATTTGTCAAAAGTGTGAGACCAAAATGTCCACTGCAGTCTGTCTCTCGTCAGATTCGGTGTGTGTACACACCCACACTTGAAATGGTGATACAAACATCTGTGTTCTTCGTCGACCATATCAGAATACACATTTTAACAAAAGACGATTAAACATACCAACACCACCATGGTACACCAATACAACTACTTAGCACTCTTTAGAGTTTCAGTTAAATTGGGAAGAAGTAGTTACTTAGCTTTAAAGCTTATTAGCTTAGCTGTATTCCAGAATTTACTTTCGTATATTAAATCATTAATTAATTTGGCCTTTCTATCGAGGATTAAATGCTAATATAAGATCTAGAATTGTTATCAAATTTAACTGTTTAAAAAAAGAGAGAAAAAAGAGATTTCTCACCACAAAAGTTTTGTTATACACTGGCACAACAAAATTTTATTATAGGTAATAGTCTAAGCCTTTCAAGACTACATTTCCGTTTTTCTCGTTGCAATCCTCTTTTCGTTCAAACATGAAATAAATGAGGCTCCATCTGAAGCCTTGTCACGTCAAGAAACACATTTTTTTCACAATATCTATATAAATGAAACAACCTGTAATATGTCAGTTAGTTTGTTTGTTTGTTTGTCTGTCTGTCTCTGTCTCTGTCTCGCGTAGCTCGCAGACGAGTGATCGTAGACATACCAAATTTTGTACGGAAATTCTCCAGGACGGGCGCCTAAAAACCTCGAAGCGATTTTTTCAAAATTCCAATTATTTTAGGAGATATCGATAAAAAACGTGTCTCAAAACGATCATTTTTGTTATCGCCATTTCGCAAATGTAACCCCGCAGCGGAAAGAGCGAGGTTTGAGCATATCTAGGTTGCCATGTTTGGCAAGTTTATTAAATTATTCAGACTCTTGAAGTAAAAATAAAATAATAACGTTTTTTTTTGTTTAGATTATTTGTAAGGTTATTTATTAATTAAAATATCGTGTGCATGTGAAATCAGAGCAGGAATGAAATGATTTATACTTCAAAAGAAAATTAGAATTTGGAAATTTTCCGAAAATGAATGTGCAAGTTTTTAATTTGGCGAAAAATAAAAGGGTTGGTGTGCGATTTTGAGAAGATGTGATTCTAGCGCCAAGCGCTATTTATCGTCTGCTTTTGTTACTGAATACACCTGAATGAGTACTGAATACACCTATTTTGAATTATGAATACACCTGAATGAGGTTTTAAACTTTATTTCTGTTCGAACTGTACATTTTTCTACGCATCTTTTTCCCATCTATTTCTAATGTATTACATCCAGAAAGAAAATTGTTAGAAATATCAATTTTAAAAGTGTGTTTAATCACACTCATCAATAACGATATACTTTCCTACTTATTGGAATAAGGAAAGAAAATAGGGAAGACCCATGGATTATAATACGCTTTTAATACATAGCACTTTAGTGCGTATTTAAAATCTAAAAGTGTTTCAGATTTTCTTAGTTTTTTTTTCCTTTCCAATTTTTATAAAGGCCAATATATCCAGAAGCTCTTCAGAGTTAATATAGGACGAAAATAATTTGTTCATTTTTGTAGGTTTTTATCATTAAACCACATCTTATTTTTGTAACCAGGGGTGGCCCGACACGGTAAGCATCGCATCGGGGCGCCGGCTTCGAAGGGGCGTTATTTCGAACTTAAAAACTAAGTAGAGCATTAAAGGAGGCGTCTTTTTACTTCCTTGTACGTGGTATAAGGAAGTAATGTGATCCCGAAAAATTTTGGGGGCCAAATTTCGACATAAAAACCGATTTTGACTACCTCTAAATTTAATTTAAAAATTTTTTTCGATGCATCTCATCGTAGGCTAGCATGCACGATCATATTAACGCGTCTGCAACTCATTTTGACCAGTGGCGAGTCTACTGTGGCCAGTTTTTCCATGCCGTCTGTACGTACGTACGTACGTATGTATGTAACTCGCATATCTCAAAAACTATTGGTCGTAGAATGTTGAGATTTGATATTTAGGATTGTTCTATGATCTAGTTGTGCACCTCCCCTTTTGGTGGCAATCGAATGGATAGTTTATGTACAGTACCGCCCAAAAGATTCGAAATACATTACGCTCTATGGGCCGAAATTCATTAAACTCGCCTAACTCAAAAGCTACTAGGCGTAGAATGTCGAAATTTCATATTTTGGATAGGTGTAACATCTAGTTGTGCACCTCCCCTTTTGGTTCCATTCGACTGGATAGTTTATCTACAGGACTGCCCAAAACATTCGAAATACATTACACTCAATGGGCCGAAATTCATTAAACTCGCATATCTCAAAAACTGTTAGGCGTTGAATGTTGAAACTTTATATTTAGGATTGTTGTAACATCTAGTTGTGCACCTCCCCTTTCGGTTCCATTCGACTGAATAGTTTATCTACAGGACCGCCCAAAAGATTCGAAATACATTACGCTCTATGGGCCGAAATTCATCAAAGCGTTTTTTAGAGGTATTGGGATATTTCAAACGACTCAGAAGTGATATATGCTGTAAAGAGTTAGAAAATGAATTTCTCCATTAAAAAAAAGTGTCTTTATCATTTATAGTTCTGCTACAGGAACACTCAAAAGATTTCCAATACATTACGGCCAATAGCAATTTTAGGGGCATTCATCCATTTCAAGCACAATACCGTCCTACCACATAAGTTAGGTAATGGTCCGACCACGGTCACGTGCCTCCCTCAAGAACTGTGCCAAAAGTCGCCAAGCTTGGCGACTTTTGGTGTACGTGTGTGCATATTTAACTCTCAAATCTCAAAAACTATTATGAAATTTCATATATAAGAATGTTGTAACATCTAGTTGTGCATCTCGATTTTTGGTTCCAATCTACTGGAGAGTTTATTTACAGGACCACCGAAAAGAATTTCTGTACCTTAATGTCTATGGACATCTTCATTATAATACAACTGTAGACAGTCATTGTTTGGTACATACCCAAAATCTCGCCGTCTGTCCTCGACCTTGGCGAGTTTTGGCGAAATATCGCCAAATTTGGCGATAGTCAGTAATTTGGTCCATGCCCAAAGTATCGCCATTTGTCATCGTTCTTGGCGAGTTTTGGCGAAATATCGCCAAATTTGGCGATAATCTGTCATTGTTTGGTTTATGCTTAAAATCTCGCCAAATGTCGTCGACATTGACGAGTTTCGCCGAAATATCGCCAAATTTGGCGCCAAAAATTATTTCCTATTTTGTATAACTCTAAAACTTTAACCCGTAGATTTTTTAACTTTGTATTTAGAACTATTGTAATATCTAACTGTTTTCAATATCTTTTTTGACAGCAATCGACTGAGAATTTATTTACATGGTGAGCCAAATGACTTTAAATACATTGAGGTGTATAGATGCATTCAATTCATTGAAAGTCTGTGGTCAATGACTACTTTGGCTATCCCCAAAATCTCGCTGACTATCTCAAGTTTGTCGGCTTTTGGTGAAATATCGCCAAATAAAGTGTCAGAAGGAAATCTTTTAAATTGAACTCAGCTTGGCGATATCGAAATATTTGGCTAGAAATCGCTAAACCTTACTATTATTGATATTTTATCTCTTTCAAACAAATAAATTTAGAGGAAGTGCGTCGAAAATATTTTTGATCTAATGGACGTGCAAGGAAGTCATGTGTTGGACACATCAGATTTTTTATGTTAGCAGAAGTCTCTACAATTACCCTAGGCCCGCTCCTGTTTGTAACCATCTTAATTTTAAATTCCATTCAGAATCTAAGAGATTTCAGTGCCAAGGAAGCCAGTGAGAAACAGGATTCTCTCCGAACAAGATTTATTAGGATGGCGAACCAACTGGTCGCCGGAGCCGGCTAGTAAATAATAAATCAGCAATATGCACTTAGATAAAAAATGAGATAACAATATAAATGATTGGACACGAAAAAATTTTTAGAAACAAAGTACACAAGAACAGTAATTAGAATAATGAATGCAATGTCCGTAGTCGGCATCTCAGAGTAAGACCGCCTTGGGTCTTTTATAGTTTACTTCTTTTCGGAAATCGTAATCTGGCAGCACAGCCAGTAGTTCGTTCGGAACATTACCGAGATTGGTGTAGAAATTTTCACCATTCTGATAGACAAATTTTCTAAAGGTAGGGATGCCGAGATTGCGCCGAATAACAGTGTAATCAGGTACCTAGGGTATGAAAGCTGAAATTTTTGTCAGAACACACCATATTATGTAACTTAAACCTACAAAACTTTATTCTGAAAAATTTGGTTCAAAATATTTATGAAGCTTATTTTTGTCCTATTTCTGTAAGTTAAATACTTAACACCGTCTCTCATACGGAATAAATTTTTTCTGTCTATTACAAAGTTTCGTTCTGTATCTTATACCGAATGATGCATTAAGCGACTTCTATGAAAAATACTGTTAACTGCAAAATTAATATTACTATTATTAAAAGTGTATTAAGAAAAGTAACTCATTAAAACATTATGCTTGAATACATCCCAACCATCACCCAAATAATGTCCGGAAGTATTTTTTATTTATTTATTTATTTATATATATTTTTTGGAGGGTGGGGGTGTGTCTATAAACCGCTTTGTGGTCATCTCTTCCTGTGATAGATCATTCCCCTTCGCATGAAATGTTTTTCTGGCTACTGCCTCGGAAATAGATATGTCTATAAGGTGTGGATGATTTTTTAATGCTATCCAAGTTGAATACTTAATCAAAACTCAGGTTTAAAACTACACACTATTTTTAACCCACAATTGTAAACTTCAGTTACGCACGTCAACGATTAATCAAATCTAACATTTGTATTCCTAGTCTTGCGTAGTACTCTGTGGATGTCGACTAATCCACCTGTATATACTTGACAATTTAAAATTTTATGTGGAAAAAAATGAAGTTGAATATTTTGCGTAGTAAATGTTTTTTTTTTCAAATATGTGTGCATTAAACTTGATATTATTTGATATATGATGGAAAGACCAATTTCCTTTTCCAATATAATTCTATTTGCAGGTAGACTACTGTAAAAGCACTTTATTTTGCGAGCTGTAATTTCGTGGAGATGAAGATATCTGTGATTTTGCGATGTGAAAATTTCTTGAATTTTATATGAATAGAACCGAAAGCTGAAAAATTCCAAAAGTACCTAGATGTAAAACCCCTTTTGCATTTTATTTCCTTTTGTCCAAAAAGTTCGCCCCGCCCTCCCCATATAAATGGCTTCAAAGAAGCTGGCGCAAATACTGCAAAATGAGCTGCATTTTATTGTTTGTATTATTGTGTTATATTCAAGAAATAGTTGTAAAAAAGAAAGTTGTCAAGAAATAGTTGGTACCTGTGCAATAAATCATTAAATTTTGGTAAGGGAAAAATTTTGAAATGTATTTATTACTTTAGCTATATGTCACTTTAGTACCTCTATCATATCTAAGACAAACCCCATCTACCTGCGGCTAACTGAAATTAGAATCCACATGCTCAATCTTTGATTTATTTTTATGCGTAACACAATTTGTTGAGGAATTTTTTTTTTTACTTTATTGTTATCTTTTTCCCAGCAGCAAAGAAAAAAAATGCCTCTGATTGAATCTATTCCTTATATTTTACCATTGTCAAAGTCTTTGTTTTGTCTGTCTGTGAACGAAATAGACAAGGTGAAAGCCTCCATTTCTGTAAAGAATAACGCAACATGATGGCTCATCTGATGCAGGATGGAGATAAGTTTGCGGTTTCGGTAACAGTATATTTTCATTAACTGATAAGGCAAAATAAAATAACGGAAGAAGGAAGGTACTTTGAGGGAAGGAAGAAATGTTTCAACGCAGCTAAATCTAAATAAGGAATTTTCTTTTACTGTCACTTATTCTTGAAGATTTATCTTTTACAAATACTTTAATATTTCACGTTAGCATACACTTTTTGCTGAAGTATCTAAATATAGAATAATGAATTGAAAAAAATATGTAACTTTACTCGATTTTTGGAGCACTTGATCCTTACCTAGTGTTTAAATAGATTTGATTCAATGAGATATAGTGTTCACGCGCTAGTGAACTTCAAAAAAGTTAGTCAGTAGCATAAGAATACACTTTTGTGTAGCATTGTAAAGAACTGTAAGCTCTACACCATTAAATTCTAAACGCAATGTAAGACAATGCAAATTAAAATGCTTACCAAATTTGAACTCAATCTTTGCATCATATACAAGCGGCCACACTTTAAATGGTTTGCATTCATACGCTGTAATGTATAAGAAGCATTTTTAACAACCCTGTGCACGAACTATCAGCTCTACAAATACCAAAATCTATACAGGTTATGAACCCGTGACCTATAAAATACACACTCTAATTTGGGCTCAGTCTAATGCACCATTTAGGCACTAGCACACTATCAGAAATATCTTTCCATAGACCATAATGTAAAATAATAATTTTTTGTAGCGCCGTAAACAACTGTAAGGCCTATGCACACCAAATGAATGGTAATATGATGAAGTCTATATGCACACACAGAGACACATGTTTACATATATCACTGTAAAAACAGCATAAACGGATTCTAACGTGTAAGTACATCGATAACTCTAAGTAAAATTTTTTCACGATTAAAATACTTTCATTGCGTAGTAAAAAGAAATAAAAACCACGAAATACGGTCTGTGATTTATTTTCAGGGGTAATGCTGTTTCCCTCTCATTCATGTTAGACTTTTCCTACCCTTTCCCATAACATTCTAGCTGCCAACAATTTCGGAATATAACTAACCACTTCTTGTAAAGATTTATATTTTATAATATATCAAAAGTATAGCAATTTAGTATGCTGTTTGAATGTCCCTACCAGTTGAACATCGATGCTAAAATAAAATCTTTAATGTTTTTTCTGGAAAACTGTTTTTTTTTTTTGTTTCCTTTCGTCACGATAACAGAAATTACTCTAAAAGTTCTAAGGATAACTTAATGAACATACATATACTTAATGAACATATAAACATACTATTGATATTGAAGTGTGTCTTGTAGCAAAAGTTGAGTTATACGTATGGAATTAATATGCTTACAGGTACTTCTAGCGAAAAAATTTAATTTTTTGACAAACATGTCAACGTTTTTGTACATAATTGGCCATATTTCAATGAATTTTTAAAATACAATAAAGATTTTGGTTTAAAACACAGAAAAGTGTAACAAGCGTATACAGTTCGAAGGAAGTTACTAAATATTGAGACGTGTATCGATAATGAAGTGTACAGCCGTTGGTAGCATGAAATTTTGTTAAAATTTTCTTCAAAACCGCACTTTTTAGAAAAAATTATGAGAATTTTGTAAAATAAATTATTGTTTCTGTCATGTGTTTATGACCTTTCGATTGAAAATGAATGAACTACAACAACATTTTGCATTTTTAGAAAAAAGTGCTGAGCACGTAGGCATAAACCTTAACAAATTTAAAGAATTACTTGTAATGCTAACGCACTTCTTACTAAAAGTGGATGATTGTGTTCCGGAACTGTTTGGGGCAATGCGTAATATCAACAACAAAACAACGAAATTTCTTTAAGCTGCATTTGTGCATTTTGATTTTGTTCTCCTAAAAGCACTTGCCCGGGAACATATTGTTAATGTAATACCTAATGCGTCACTTGTTTCGCGCGCAGAAAACATCAACAAGAATGCCGTCCCCTTTCTGTTCTGGATAGAATCTATTATTCCGCCGCCACTGGTGTGATCATTTCATTAACCGCAAAAGATAAGGGAAGGTCAACTTGATTTAGTAATACATAGTTACGGGTAATCAGCTGTTTTGTTTCTAGTGATGGATATGCTGAAATCAGTGCTCGAGGAATATGGAACGAGTTCATCTTTTCTGTTTTGGGATACTGTTATTTTATTTATACGTATTTTTCTTGCTAGATTCAAGCTTAATTTGTAAATTAGCAGAAACTTACCACTATTTTCTAAAAGTTATTTAATATTTAAACTTTGTAGCTACCAACGTTCATCATGAGATGAATAGTAGTGAGTAATGCTCACAAAAAATACTGCAAGAACAAACTGAATTACCCCATTATTTTTCATTAGAAGAAAAACTTTCAGATTTTAAATAAGCACTAAAGTATTAAAAGCGTATCATATCCTTGCGTCTTCCCTATTTTCTTTCCTTATTCCATTAAATTAGAAAGTGTATGATTATTCAGGAGTGTGCCGCATTTTTCTCCTGTGTTTCATAAAACACATTTTTGGCATCGATATCCATCCAAAAATCGCCTATTAAAACTGTTTTACAATGTTTATATAAGATGTAAAGCTAGCATTGTTGCACAAATAGGGGGACTACACTGCAAGTCTCAATACCAACATACTAGAGGCGAAGCAGAGAACAATACTAAGGAAAATTCGCCATGGGAATACCTAAAGAACACAGTCCACCACAAAGACCCCCAAGTATAGACACTCAGGTAGCACATGCTGAAGCTTGCGAAAATTTTTTACGAGAAATACAACGATATTCACAGCAGGAATAGGTATTCCAATTTAATAATATTCCAAGGAGGTATATTTTCAAAGTGTGCTATCTTTTCTTACTAGTTTTCCGAAAAATCAAAAAAAAATTCAAATCTAACAGTTTAAAGGTGTTCGAAACGTTTTTTTCATTCAGAGGTAAACTGCTAAAAGACTAAAATTTGTGACGTAGACTTTTTTTTAATGCTACAGTAGCCGAGTATTCCGGTAAACTTTCAAAGAATAGATTTTTCAGAATTTTAAAGTTCATTGTACCTTCCTTTTTTTCTGCATACCTGAGTAAAATGCAATCTGGTTTTGTTGTTCGAGATCTGAGACATTTTCTTTTGCAGTTAAATTCTTAAAATTATCAGTACAAATCAGAGAACGTTTTTACAACCAGACACGCTCTCTGTTTTCTTTTTCATGTAGTGTATTTTGAAGTAAAGAGTGATTAGTATACTAAAGTAGAGCAAAACTTCAAGAATACTGAATATTTCAGCTAAGGCAAATAGTGAAAGTTTACGGATAAAAAGCCAGACAGTTTCATTAGGTGCAATTCATAAAATTTACTCATACTATTGCTCTCATCACTGCAGAAATAATTCGGGGTTTCAATTTACGTATTAATCAATTAAAACGCTTTCCCGAATTACAAGTGTCGTTCGGTGAAAGGATGCCTTTCACCGACAAAACTTTACGTCACAGTTGAACTTTACGCAAGGCGATAAAGTTAAACCTTCCTTGCATGGCATCTGAATACTGATGTTTTCCGCACATACCTTCTTACTCAATACCTAAATGCCAACAATTCTAGAATATAAAAACCACCTTTTGAAAACAATGATATTTTTAAGTATTTCTTAGAATGTTAATCTTAATGCATGTCTGGAATAAATATTTTTGCTGAATTTTATCACAACACATTACTGTTTACGTATTGTGGTCAGTAGCATTCTGGCGATGCTCACTGTTATGTCAATGTCCCTTGTAGGATAGCGAAGTTCCATTATGCTTTTCATAAACTTCATGAAAACGTTCCTCGGGTACATGGTACAGTAGATCGCCATAATCATTTAAGATGTTTTGGAAACAAAGTTATTATACTAATTTTGAATAATTTAAACAAATATTAAACACAATTACTTGAAACAATGTTCCCAACCGTGGACACACGCTATTAATTTTTAAAAATAGAAAAGAAAGTGGATCATATATTTTTTTTTGTTTTGTGAGTTTTTTCTTTTTTTAAAATTCACTCAATATTTTTAAAAACCCGACATTTTATGAAAATATTTGATTTTCTTTCATCCTATTTCCACACAATGTATGTAAATCCATTAGCTAGTGTACACACACAAGATTGAATTAAAATTGTTTTCATAAATTTGCTTTAATGCCTAAGTTATATGTATTCTGTTTTATACCTTTCCAGTAAAAAAAAATTATGTTAATCAGGATGAATATTTATGATATTGTCACGATATTGTCAAATTTCCTGAACAAGCTGAAAGAACAAAAAATGCACTTTTCTGTGCTATCCTTTGTTAAACAAGTAAAACAAAAAGTTTGTAAAGACTGCAAAGTATGGTATAGGAATTTATGCTTAATTTGAACGTTGAATGACGTTGAATTTATTTTTCGGTGATAGTAAAATTCTTCTCCGAGCTAATTACATTTATGAAAAAAGGAAAAATCTTTTCGTTAAAAAAAACCTGATGTATATGCAGGGTGGTTCAGAACTCTTGCTAAATATTCTAGGGGGTCATAGAACAGCTCATGTTCAGCACAAATGAACATAGAGCCCCTGGTCTATCTCCATTAGTTTTTTCCACTATCACGAGTAGAATGAAAATGTTAAAAATCTATGTAAATCTTTCATTTCTGAGGTTGCTAAACATGTTGGATAAAAAGTAACCCTACATTTAGAAAGAACAGACGAAATCCTTTAAAATGGCACCAATTTTATTAAAAATATCTAGATTTGATAGCAAGTTAGAAGCAATGAAACAGTGAAAAAATGCAAAATGAAATATTTCCCAATATTTTTAAACGTTAATTCCTAAAATTACCGTTCAAGATGCAATAAGTAAAATTTACCAAAAAGTGGCTCATTCTGATAGCTTTCAAAAGCTGTAAACTATATCGGCTCCCTTGTTCAAAGAAATTTAAATTTTTCTTCGCTACAGATCACTAAATTTCTAGTTTCTAGAAAAAGTGGCTCAACCCGTCAAATAATGTGCACTTCTCAAGTCAGTTTTCGAAGTTCTGGTGTTGCTATTTACTTATTTTTGGTTTTAACTTCTGAAAAACTTTGTACTGGAACTTCGTAATAATAAAAGTTGCTAGCCGACGTGACTGGCAAGAAAGATAGGTTAAGTTGTTGATATTTTGGTCACACCATTATGACAACTAAGTCATGTGCCTTAAGGGGTGTGGCCATTTTACTGTAGTTATTTCGAATGAAGATGGACATACACCCAGGTCACATGACAAGTGGCAAGAGAGTGGGATCAAAATGTCAGCACCATAGCCTGTCTTTTTCGCAAGCCACGGTTAACCGATTGCTTACTTAAACTATACGAATAATTTTAAAATTTGCCATTCTGTAACATATATCTATTTATGTAGTTCTATCAAATATTTATTTTAAGCGAAATATTTATATTTAAACCAACTGAGGCATCTCTAGATATATAGTTGGACGTAAAATATTTAAATTTTGGAAATTAATACTTTAGGTAAGGAGGACTTTGCTAAGCGTATGATGTCAGGTAAATTATTTTAGAATCGCAATTGTTACATATCTGTAACAACATATTTTTTAACAGTTAATTTTCTGTATTATATTCTGAATACATATTTAAATATGTTTCGTAATTAAAAGTATCTCCAGGAAAGAATAATTGAATCCTTTATAAAAATTCAATGAAATAAAGAAATTAAGGAAGAAATGTTAAAAAATTCATCCATGTTTAGATAATTACTATTTCGGTACTTCCCATACTATTTTATCTAAATTAACGCGGAATAATTTAAGCTGCTAAAATGATCGCCTTGAAGTGCATAAAATTTCTCAACATAAAACTAAAAGGTTTTTCAAACTGTAAGTTTGATTATCGTTGAAATGTATAAGTATTGATGTAAATAAATATATATAGAGAAATCCTTATTATTTAATTTCAATTATATTTTGTTGTCATATCCTTCATAGGAATGAAAACACTTTCCATAAAGTTTTAAGAGGAATTAAAAATCCCTGTGTTGCACAAAAACCATATGCTGAAAACAAAGATTGAGATGAAAAAATTCACTACATTTTTATGTGCATTTTGATAGAATAATGCATTTTCCCCCACTGCACTGATTTAAATAAATGTGTATAAATTTCTTCTCAGTCTGATTGTAATTCATAAATCCATGGAAAAAAGATCCCTTAGCAAAAATATTATGCTGGGTAGAAATTCTCGATTATATACAAAAGAAAATGGCTATCAAGCATGAATTTATGTAACACTCATATAATTCTATTTGTAGAAAATGCTTTACTAAAAACTTAAATCAATATTTTACGTTAAATAAAATTTGTAATAATTCACATAACGTTCTTTAATTCCGATTTTTTTTAAGAAGCTTCCAGTAAACTGAAAATAAAATTGAAGTTCTATATTTTTTAAAAATTATTATTTAAAATTTAATTCATATAAATGCGTACATGCAGGCGGAAACATATAGGTAACTTAACATTTACTTTATACAAACTGTGACAGTTGTAAGAACATGTGTAACATGCCCATTCCAAGCAAAAACACTTGTGACGCACAAAATATTGATAATTACAACTTGTTCGAACTCGTTCATTAACATCTTAAAGGTATTATTTTCAAGAAAATAGTCATAAAAATATCTATTTTATTATTAAAAAGTATGCTCAAAAATAAGTGCATGTACGATATATGTATTCGTTTTAGTACAAAAAAAATCTAGGAGTAGCCAACGTTTAGGGTTTTCTTGTCTGAATGTGTGTTTTCTTGTAAGCAGGGGAAAATTAAAAATATATATCTTAAATAATCAACGAGAAGTTTCTTAAATTTACTTCATAACAGACAGAAAATAGTCAGCCCGTGCTTTTGACAGGAACGAGAAGGAAAGCGTTAGCAATACAAATGGTCAAATAACAAAAAATTTTAGTGTCTTAACAAAGTGAAATAAATAAACAAATAAATAAAAATTACTTATTCGTAAGAATTATTCAACAGCAAGACATAATCAATTACGATGAAAAAGTTATCGGATTAATTTGATGAACATTTCAACTCAATCATACATTTTAAATATAAAATAATTACAAAACATACATCTTGCAATATTACAGTACTAAGTGATTAATTTTCCACACTCAAATGTATCAGATTAAGAAGAAAAATAATTTGCTTTGATGTTTTCTTCTTTACGAAAGATAACCACACAACCCTCAATAAGCTTCAATATGAGTTAAAATTTTATTGTATTTTAAATTAATAAACCTGAAATAAATTAGTATTGTGTACTGTGTAGTCACCTAGAAAAAATATTGTGTTGTATCATAAGGCAAACCTGCACGAGGCATATCTGCCTAGGGAGGGGGATGCCTTGTCCGATAGACTTTCTTAAGGGTTCTAACGTGGATTCGTGTTGCATCTGGAGAAATCCGAGAAGAGTGCAGACCTTTAGATCGACATCCGCGCTACAGGACCAAACAAGAAACCTTCACACTTCTGCAGTCTACCATATCGAGTGCCTTTTCTCCTGTAAAAAGTATAAAAGAAGGCATGTATGGGAATTGTTCATTTCTGCTTGAAAGCTATGCAGTCATGTATTAAATGTTACATTTTATTAAAATATGTTATCTCTATTTATAAAGGGAAGGAGAAATAAATTCACGTAGTCTTTGTAATTGATTGTGTTAAATGTCAAGTTACATCTAATGGATAAGTGGGAAAAATGCAAATCCACTCAATCGGAGTTTTATTTGTTCTGACAGAACAGTGTAGGAAGACAACCCTTATTATTTTATCTTGTGCTCTTTCCTAGACGTTTAAGTCCAGATAATTACAACTGTTACGGAAGTACTCGAAATCTATCGGTTGAGCATTTTGATTGTTTAGTCCGAAAAAAAAAATGATATAATGGCCCACTAACATAAAAAATATCATACAATCAATTATACTGAAGTCCGTAATAGAATTGTTTTTCTAACACAACAAATATCCTTTCGGCTGATTAATTTTATCGTTAAATCAAGTATTATGTTTCATACCTGAAAAACAAATATTGCAAAACAAATATGTAATATATTGTACATTTTTAAGACTTTTATTTGCGTTTCGTGAAAAAAGGGCCTTTTTATATGTAATCTATCATTTGTTTTGTGAGAATAAATTGTCTATTTTACTTTAGTTAAAAGGCATAAATACCAACTTGTACGGCTTTTTTCGGAAGATTACTCACCACTATTTTTATAGGCAATTTTGTATTTAAATTACATTTTTCATTATTCAACGGATAGTGTAAATGCACAACAAAATATTCAGAAAAGAGTGATGACTAATTTTCTCAAAACCGATGAAATTCAATGAAAATATTACAGGTTACCTTCATGTAAAACATGACTTCCTCCGCGGCATAGCCGTAACCCGCTTTATTTGTCATAAAGGTCTCCTACTTCCTTACGAGTCCACTTCAGCTACACAGTTGTCTTTCAGTTTATAACACGTTTTCTGCTTCAGTCTTTTCTAACGTGTAAACTAATGTCCCAGTAAATGCATATATTCGCATAAGAAATATAGATATGTTTATTCTTAATTTTTTATTCATGAATGAGACTTGCAGAGCTGCTAATGTTACTTCAACGTCTTCCGAATGTCATTCTTTAGCATCATGACGCTGAACGTAACGGCCTACTTCAAATATTTCCCAGCAAACATGTGTTCTTCAAAAATAATCTATTCAAAATGTAATTAAAATATTTTGTCCCATGTCGCCAATTTAATAGACTCTTAACTCAATGAACTCGTTATTTAACGAGCACTTAAAGACTGCGGGAATATCTTTTTTATTTAGGAAATGTAAGATAATTTCCATTCGCATAAAAAAACGAACCAATTATTTTGCACTTAAATCCTGTCTAGAGAGGGTTTCTGATGGATATTTTCTTAATTAATCAAGATAAAATTGCAAGAAATACAGTCATTTTTAAACAGTAGTATAAAACTGAGTATTAAAATAAGTGCTCTCCACAGGAAATCGTTTTCTCCACTAAGTAATATTTATTTAACGAAATTTTCTTAAAATATATACTTAAGCAAACTATAAGACGTATTTAAATCTGGAACGATTGTTTAGCTCCTTGAATTTATTCAGAAAAATTCTTATTTTTCTTTCGTAATATTAATTAAGCTCCCAATGTATGAAGCAACGAGTAAACTTAATTGAACATTTTTAGGTTTACTTCAAAGGCATAAGAGCACATATACCTTCTAGATTTTTAGCGAATACTTAGCGTAACACATTTGCACAGATGCCAACTTTTACGCTTTCATTGCTAAGTTGCATGATGCTCGGGTTTCATCTCACAGCGTATTTACAAGTATACTTTTTAATTTTAAATAAAACTGTTTGAAAATTGTGATGGATAATCTCTTCCCCCACCTAAAAAAGAGGGGGGGGGAATTAGCAGCTATTCATTTGTTTTGGGTTCTTAGTTCGTGACATTTCTAAAATTACTACCAGACTAAAATTATTTCCAGCACATTTTTAATATAACATTAGATTCAATAATGTATACTTGAGAAACCATTTATTTTTTAATGATTCTATAGTGCACTAGACAAGACAATCTCGCGGTATAAAACACTTCATCTTCAGCGTTGACATTATTTAAAGTTTTACTAATATGTTTTACAAATAATCACGATACCGAACAAAAGTAAACAGTTGACTAATAATAACACGCGATAATATATTTATGGCCTTAGAGCTCAATGAACCGTTGATGAATACTTTAGGGCAATACATCGATTAGCCATATATTAAGCAAGAAGTACATAAAAATAATTTATATTTTGAAAAATTCGTAATTACATTGCTTGAGCGGATACAGTTTAGTTCACATATTTAAGCATTTTAATTACAAAGAGCTACGTCATCAATAAAGGACCCCAAATGATGCGACCTACAGTAAAAGTAATTATTTGTAATTCTACCAGTTTGGCCTCCTAGTTGAAAATATTGAAGAAATGCATGTTATATAGAATTCTATTACATTAATTGTTATCTTTAAGCCGATGCTTATCAATATTCGTTAAACGTAAGGCTATTAAAATCGGTTTTGAACGCTACGTTTGATAATTAACAATCAGCAAAGCAAATATATTTTACATTTATACATGTGAAAATGTGTTTAAAATATTTGTTTTGGCGCGATCCTTATCAATTTTACTCGATTCTTTATAAGTCAGCCATCTTATGCACCACATGGAATGCTCAAAATTTAGTTTCATGTGCATGAAAATTATAAGATTTTATACACTTTCTTATAATAAAATAAATACATTGTTTCGAGGTCACTCCCAAACACTTATTAAATCCGCCTCAGTTCCAGTTTGAAATTGTTAATGCTTTGAGCCAAGCTCCAGTAAGCTCAAATTATTTAACATCAAAAGTGGCAACAAACACACTAATCATTACTTCTTCCAATAAATTCTGGTCATCCCAATGTGTTATATGACTAGTAATCTTTAACACGTGAACTGGATTAACTTCGCTGCGGAGACCGGTTTACTCAGGGCTTTTCACAATGCTCTCCCAGCTATTTACAGCATCCAAATATATTTTCACCCTTCAGCTGTCAGATTTTGTAGGGACAACTGGACATAGTTAGTTGTTACATAAAACTGAACGGAATAGATTTTGTTTCACTAATGCAAAAATGGAAATAGTGTTCGATTTTCTTTCAAAGAGTATTATTTTAAAATATGAAAATGCTTTTATTTTTTTAAACCATTAAATTTAAAGTTTATTGTGAGACGGATGGTATGCAATAATCTATACATTTCACTGAAATGCATTTCAAAAGTTCATAAATTGGATAAATTATAACACCTTATACAAAATATATATTTATTTAACATATGTCCAGTTAATTAATAATGTTAAGGATAAAATGGCATTGAATAATAGTTGTTATCAATTTATTACAAATGTTTGTTGAAATTTTTAATCAAACTACAACTTCAAACGGGAGCCTAACTTAAAATGTTAATTTAGAAAAAAAAAGAATTCCATAATTAGTGAAATGTCCCATTCGTACTATTTTTAGAATAAAAATACCACGTCTGGATACTGTAATAGAAAAAAGTTAAGTTAGTGGCACGATATGATAAATGCTATTTCGTGGAATTCTTTGGACCTCCAAAGTTACACATTCAGCTAATCATGTCTTACATTTTTACATACACACATACATACATACATACATACATACCAGTCTTTTTTTTTTCAAACCATTAAGTACACTGTTTTTGTGAGAGATATTTGTATTGCTAATTATATTTGTGTTGTAATTGGTCTTCGTGTTTAATCACCGCCTTCTAGAAACACTACCTGTCATCTTTGGAAGAATTCAATGGGAGAGGTGAAACGATAGGTAGCGCCATTTATATCACCTACAGTTCAATTTTTCAGTAAATAAGAATTTGTCGAAAGTTTAAACAAGAAAGCTAAGAAAAAAGCTTTGTTTAGTCACCAAAATAAAATTTTATTGACCAGACTACTTACTAAAGTGACTGTACCTTAGAGCGCATAAGTAAAAGGTAAAATTTTTAATTTTAAATATTGTATTGTCAAAGCTCAGTAAACTCATAATTCCCTTTATTTATAAGCTTATTTTAGCGTGCAATTATATGCATGTTTTTAAAAATAGTAATAATACTTAAATATTTTATCGCTCATTCCTCATAGAAAATGTGTTCGAGAAACCAATGCTCTCGCCTATGTGCAAATATTTTAGGCTTTGAAAAAACATTCTAAATGCTATTCAATTTTCAGTTCTCATTAAAAAGAACCTTTAATTCAAAATCTTGTAACAACTAGTATGTTCATACTTTTCATACTGAAGTCTTTTCTATGTCTAGTCACATTTTCTATGAGGAATTAGCGATAAAATATTTAAGTATTATTACTATTTTTAAGAGCATGCATATAATTGCATGCTAAAATAAGTTTATAAATATTGATCTTCACAATATTGGGAAATTCCTCAGGATACTTCTTGTATCCAGACAAAAAAAAAAAAAAAACAGTTCATTTATTAACTTTTTTTTCAATTAAGGTAACGAAAGTTTTTAAAAAATGAAGTCCTTGTTTTAATAATACAATGAATAGCAAATTCTTCAGTACTTTCATCTTGAAATATGCGTTCTTACCTAGACATTTAATAATTAACTTTAATCCATTTATTTCTGAACAGAAATACAATCGTTTTCAGAAAATGAAAATGAATTAAAAATATTGTCAGCTTTTATAAATGTTCAACTTTGCAATTAACTTCTTTTGTGCGTTCTCTTATAAATAATGATAATCATACAAAATTCATTTAAATAAGATTTTGTAGTTCAACTAAACATGAAACTTTTATCTTATTTTTCATTTTATAGTTTGATTTATAATATTAAAATTAAAAATACCAGCATTTTTTTCCAAACATATTTTAAGAGGAAAAATATATACAACGCTGTAATGTTTGGCTAACAATATGTTTCACTCTAGAAAAAATTTCCCGCTTTTTAAAAATTCAACTTAATTCTTCCCAACCGAAAATAAAATCTATTTAAGAAACGATTTTTTTTTTCCTCAGCTGCTGCAGGATTTGCATTTTACTGATTTTAATTTTTCTTTGGAGAATTTTATATCGGAATCTAAACAAGATAGAAAGCTTTTAGGTTATTTTGAAATAAGAATGAACTGATTTAACATTCAGCTTTCTAGAAAAGAAAAACCAAAGCTAATCGTTTGGAATTAATCTTTCTTACATTTCCCCTTTTTTTTAATTTCGCAAAATGTATCGTAAATATGTTCCATTAAAGAAATTTAAAACTAAATAAACAATTTAAAAACTGAAAAAGAAAATGCTTTTTTAAAAATCATTTTGGTTAATATTACGCTTCTTTAATTACTATTCATTGAGAAAAAAAATATAGTTTAAAAAACCAAAAAACACGCTTTAGTGATAAATTGAGCTAACTAAAAAGCGAAAAATAATTCTTAATATAGAAATAAATTAATGAACGAAAAATAGTATTATTGTGAAAAAAGCGTGGGGCGCTTTGTGCTATATTTTTTGTATCATTTTTGTACTCATCGTACCGATCGAATATTCTCAAGAACTGATATATGGAGCACCCCACGCTTTTTTCACAATAATACTATTTTTCGTTCATTAATTTATTTCTATATTAAGGATTATTTTTCGCTTTTTAGTTAGTTCAATTTATCACTAAAGCGTGTTTTTTGGTTTTTTAAGCTATATTTTTATTTTTCACTTTTTAGTTCGATTTGCTATAAAAGCGTGTCTTTTAGTTTTTGTTAAACTGTATGTATTTGAAATTTATTTTTAATTTTCGATATCTCTCATAAGACACTAAGGAGCACTAAGTTGGAAAGTACAAACTGTGAGATAATTTATTTTCACTGTGCACCAGTGGCGTAGCCAGGATTTTATTTTGGGGTGGGCTGGGTATCCAATTTAAAGCTAAAGTTCAATTGTAAGCTAAATATCAAATTGTAAGCTAAGTAAAGGGTCCCATATCGGGGGGGGAGCAGCCCACTGAGCTCCCCCCCTCTTGTTACGCCCCTGCTGTGCACCAAAGTATTAATCAACCTGCAGTTAAATGCTACCTTCCTCACTAAAAAGGAAAAATAGGTCTCTAATCAACAAATAAGAGTGTATTAAAAAGAATGGCCTTAACATGTTCTTGTACTCAACTCTTCCATAATGTGATGGATCACGATATTTTGTAAAAATAAAAATATTGCCGTGCCCAGGATTCGAACCTGGGTTATTGCGGCCACAACGCAATATACTAACCACTATACGATCACGGTCACAGTAAAAAAGGTTTTCATAAGATTGTAATCTTTGGAAGTGTTCTACTTTCAATCAGGATAAGAAATGAGGAAATTATTTAATCCTGGCGATCCTGATCACGATAATGAGATAAACTTATAAAATTATTGTATTGTCACCGGTTCTTCATAAATGTTCAAAGTTTAAATTAAATCCAGTTTAAAGTGTGCCAAATTTGAGTTCAAAGGAGTCGGTTACAAACATACAAACATACATACAGGTGAAGCTAATAAAAGCGTGTTAAAAAAGAAATGATTTTATGCACGAGATGTAAAACAAAAAATAAATATCTAAAAAATAAACTAAGCTATGATACTCGTTGTAACTTTTAAATGGCTATTTGTCTATTATTCCTAATTTTTAATACTTATATCTGCTTAATGGTGGGAAAATAATTTAAAACGATTTTGTGCAATACCAGTTGAACTTATTATTTCTTTAAAGTTGTAGAAAATACTCTAAAAGCTAAAAATCACTGCAATTTACACATAACGCTTAAGAAAAAAAAATACTTCTAGTTTTTACAAAACGGTTACAATATGACAGTTTGATGAATTCATTTCTAAATTTAAAATTGAAAAATAAAAGGAAAACATGCCGAATAAATTAATTTTATCAGTAGTTTTTTTATTAATATATTTAATTCTTTCAGTAAGAAGTAAATAAATATCTGACGCAAACAATAATTTAAAAGTTCCACTTTCTTTACAGATTCAACGACATCTTGGGCCTTGTTTCTTAAAATTTAATTATTTGCTCTATAATCTTTTCGATTTCTGAATCATCATCTTTTTGTGCAGTAACAGTAACAAGTGTGTCATCTTTTTGTGCAGTAACAAGTTTTTCGGTAATTTCGACGAATTTAGATCATAGAAAACGAAGCTAAAATTGTTTAAAAATCATAGTAAGAAATTTTTCAATAAAATCGGAAGAGTTGGTAATTGTGTTACAGTATTAAAGCTGAAATACACAAGCCTTTTTCTTAAGCACATCGATAAATGAAATATGTTCGTCAAAATGCGCTGCGACATTTAATGAAATTAAAAATTCTTCTGGCTGGGGAAAAATGAAGAAAACACTCTTATTATGTAAAAAGAATTTACTAAGCACGTTACTGGATTTGCATTCCAACTGCTTTAATCATCTTCATCTGATTTACTTTCAGATCTGATTAATCGTGCAAATTTTGAGGTTATTCGAGGAGGAAAAAGTTACTGAAACGCATGTTAAAAAGTATGACAATGATTAAACGTAATCTTTGTAATATATATTTTTTTTCATTTTCCAGTTAGAAAATAATCAGACTATCACATAATCAATATTGAAAAAAAAAATGACACCAGAGAAAAGCCAGTAGGCTTCTAAGAGGTAGGCCTCTAAGAGAAGTTTAAATACCGTATATTGTTTTATTACTGTTTATTGTATCTTATACAAGTTCATTTATTCCAGTAGTATCTTCTAGCATCGAAAACAATGTTTCCTCACAAAAAACTTTTTCACCTTTCCTGCACACCTATGTAATGTGTGCACGCTTCCTTAAAAGAAAAATGATTTCGAGTGTTTTTACACAGCATATTCCTTTTTGCATCCAGGTAATGGAAGGAAAGAACCATAACTCTGCGAATTATCGCGCAAAAGTAAACAATCTAGTTACCACCTCTTGTAACTGGAAAGCAAACTACTTCAGATGTAGCTCGGACCATTGAGCTCATGAAACGAAAAAATAAAAGACGCCTAACAACAATGTGTTTCCTGCTTCCAGATTAATAAAGAGCTTACATATTTTCCGTTCTTAAGAGGGCTTTTAAAAGAAAAGAACGCGGGTACTACATGTTTAAATCGGTTAATATTTAAAGCGAAAGAATTTTTCTGTTTTCATTATTTATTAATATGCAGTGTTAGATAAATATTCAATGGATGCGAAATGCTTCATGTAGAATAGTTTTTACATTTTTAATGCATTTTGTACCCGATGGATTCGATAGGATGATTAGTTTTGAATAATTAAAAAAAATGGAATATTTTCCTCAAGTTTTGTGAGCACAAAAGAAGAATATCTGTTCTAGAAAACGCACATGTTTGAAAAAACTTGATTGAATTATGACGTTATACAAAAAGATACATAACAGATTAAAAAGAATTTATCTATTGAAATCATTAACACGCTTTTATTAGCTTCACCTGTATGTATGTTTGTAACCGACTCCTTTGAACTCGATTTTGACACAATTTAAACGGTCAGATTTAATTAAACTTTGTAGATATATCAAGGATCGATGACAATACAATCATTTGATAAGTTAATCCCATTATCCTGATTTTAACACGCTTTTATTAGCTTCATCTGTATGTATGCTTGTATGTTTGTAACCTACTCCTTTAGACTCGATTTTGACCCACTTTAAACGGACAGATTTAATTCAAACTTTGTACATTTATCAAGAACCGGTCACAATACAATAATTTTATAAGTTTATCTCATTATCCTGATCAGCATTGCCAGGATTAAATAATTTCCTCATTTCTTATCCTGAGTGAAAGTAGAACACTTCCAAGTACTACAATCTTAAGAAAACCCTTTCTCACTGTGGCCGGGGTCGTATAGTGGTTAGTACATTGCGTTGTGGCCGCAATGTACTAACCACTACGCGTTTGTGGCCGCAATGTACTAATACATTTTTGCAATAACCCAGGTTCGAATCCTGGTCACGCCAATATTTCTATTTTTACAAAATATCGTCATCCATCACATTATGGAAGAGATGAGTACAAGAACATGTTAAGGCCATTCTTTTTAACACGCTTTTATTTGTTGATTAGAGACCTATTTTTCATTTTAGTGAGGAAGGTAGCATTTTTGTACTAGTTGCAGCATTGGTAGCATTTTTGTAAGCTTATAATACTTTGGTGCACAGCAGGGGCGTAGCAAGAGGGGGGGGGCTCAGGAGGCTGCTCCTCCCCGGAATGGGACCCTTTACTTAGCTTACAATTTGATATTTAGCTTACAATTGAACGTAAGATTTAAATTTGATACTCAGCCCACCACGAAATAAAATCCTAGCTATGCCACTGGTGCATAGTGAAAATAAATTATCTCACAGTTTGTACTTTCCAACTTTTTGTTCCTTAGTGTCTTATGAGATATATCGAAAATTAAAAATACATTTTAAATACATACAGTTTAAAAAAAACTAGAAAACACGCTTTTATAGCAAATCGAACTAAAAAGTGAAAAATAAAAATATAGTTTAAAAAACCAAAAAACACGCTTTAGTGATAAATTGAAGTAACTAAAAAGCGAAAAATAATTCTTAATATAGAAATAAATTAATGAACGAAAAATAGTATTATCGTGAAAAAATCGTGGGGTGCTCCATAGATTAGTTCTTGAGAATGTTCGATCAGTACGATTATTACAAAAATGATACAAAAAATATAGTACAAAGCACATCACGCTTTTTTCACAATAATACTATTTTTCGTTCATTAATTTATATTTCTATATTAAGAATTATTTTTCGCTTTTTAGTTAGTTCAATTTATCACTAAGTCTTTTTTGGTTTTTTAAACTATATATTTTTTTTAATTTTATTTCACCAAGAAAATTGAAAACGGACGCGAAAAATCGCTAATATGCCTATTTTCTATTCATAATAATCATTATATATATGTACATGAATAATGATTATTATGAATTTATTTATTATTTCATTATATGAATAATTAAATTATATTATAATTAAAACTAGTAGTATAAGTACGTCCGAGCAATGAAAATTTCTGCTTCAAATTTAATGTAATGTATGTTGTAATAACTCCTTTCTGGACAAAATGATTCTTCCAAACAGTTTTGTCAAATATTCTTTGGAAAAATTGCTTAATACAGCTCAAAAAGTCGCTGAATTATTTTTCCCCCCATAAAACTTGATTAACATAAAGGACAATTAAAAATAGAGATACGAAAAATTTAAAAATAACCGATTATGACGTTATGTAAAGTTCCGTTTGATTTATGCATTATAGCTACATATTTGTTTTTATTTTAAATTTCTAAAGAGGTTGTTCTGTTATAAAAATTTGGACTTATATTAAATTTAGGTTCAAAACTAAAAATTAGTGGTGGGAAATCTGCCGATTAAATGGAAGAATTGACAGATGTGTGCGGAACATTACTACAACTGAAAGAAATTAATCGATATTGTTTCCGAAGAAATATCAGTAAGGAAATAATGTTCAAAGTAGAATGGGCACTGTTCTAATTTCTGAAGGTACCGTTGCGAAGTTTTTGGATCTTTTGCACTTCGAAGTTAAAATGTACTCTAAAGTTGGTATAAGCTTCAAACAATTAAAATTTACATTTTGTTGCATCCAAATCCGTTAACTAGTACGCGATATATGCGGAGCTTTGAGTGTCCCCAATGTTTTAACATTGGGTTTTCTCGAGTTCTCTAGGAATATTGCTGCTCTCGCTACTATAAACGGACTTTTGGAGACTTATTTTTGGCGCTAAAATTCGTCATATTTCCCAAAAAGTCTCCAAGCTTGGCAACATTTTGGACATTTCGTGCGATATTATTAATGGATCCTATAATGTTTGCTTCCTTTACATTAGTATCAAGCGAATTACTTTGTTGCATTTTTCTATTACACAATCACATTTCGAGATTGATTTGGATTTTCCTGGAGTTTCGAGAAAGAGCTAGACCCCGTATGGTCATCCACCAGCCCGCGGGCTGGATGTGGCTCGCTACCGCTTTCGATCCGGCCCGGAAAACTCATCAAAAAACCACATAAAATATTTAAAATCCATATAAATCCCAATTATTCGGCCGGCGACATCGCTAACATCCTAAAATTTGGCCCGCAACTTTTCAAAGGTTGCACATACCTGGGCTAGACATTTCAGTGACTCTCTATAAGGGCAGATCGCAGCCAGAAGTTAAGTTGCTGCAGTCTTTCAACTTTCACCGCTAGCAGAGAAACGTAGTTTTGCAGGGAATATGCGCTTCGTTGTATTGCGTGCACTTGTAAGCAACCTTCCGCTTGTGAAGCTTACTTTTGAAAGATGTCTGTGAGTTTTTTATTGTTGAATCCCGAGAAACTACTGCTGATTTTTTCTTGAGAGTTTCCACTAAGTGTTAGCCTGTGAATGAATTTTCTTGTGTGCGAAATCCAGCTTGTTAAAAAGTTTCTGTATTAAGCTGACTGTTATAAGACGTATTACTGGTTATCATTCCTGTGCATTTGGTACAACAGATAGTTGGACGAAGTTCTAGAATCAATATTTTTTTTTTTTCGTTTTGCCAATTGGACTGTTGACTAGAACTTTTCATCTACACAAAAATTTTAAGAGAAGGACCAGAAAACTAAGCAGAGTTTTCTGCAACATTATGATATACTTCCTTATCATATTAAATACATAATTAGTGATAAGTAAAAGGATTTATATATCTATCGTAAAATAAAATTATATGCCTAAAATTGCTAAAATGTTGAAGTGAATAAATCTTACAGGCAAGTTTCATTGAGCTCTTTCAAAACAGGAAGATGATTGCTCCATATAAGAGTCCATAGCTTTATTCGATCGCGGTGACTCACAAGACCGCCTTTCTCATAACACAGCGGTTGTTGAGTGCAACCCTGTTTATATGCGTCAGTGCTATCCAACGAACCGAATTGCTTTTTGATTATAAAATTTACAGGAATATAATTGTTGGTGCTTTTAGAAGTTTATAAAAAGTATATTTAATATTTTCTTTTCATACCTTGAACAATAGCCGCCCAGGCTGTGTAGTGGTTAGAGAGCAATTTTGACACACCGCGGATCCGGGTTCAATTACCGACACAGGCTTATGTGTGATTTCGTCTGTTCCTTCATAGGAGGAAACTCTGGTCCACTTATTAGGTGTCTCCATAATAAAGAGACCTGTGGTACCGGTTTGGAATGGCCTATAAACGGTAGGTGCCCGCCATTGGAAAAAAAATGCACGTGAGCAATTTTCTGCATTAGAAAAAGGAAATAATCATCTACTTATTTCCGAATTATTTTTAACTCGCTTGCTCTAAATTCAACTGCGTCTCGGAAATAACAATAAATGTGTAATTCACATGTTAGATGTGTTAAATCTGTAATTCAAATGTAAAAGTTTTTTTTTTCAATGTAAAAATTTTATGTCATGAAGTAAATAAAAAATAAATGTATATAGATATATCCGAATTAAAAGGAAGATCCCTCTTCTAACTAACGAACAGAAAAGAAAACATCATTTTATTTTACTATATGTACTCGATTACTGTATATGGTATTTTTTTTTCGGGGATGTCTATATAGCAAAACAGAAAGCATACTCCCGGAATTAAATTTCAGAAACACTACGCCATACCATACAACAACCAGATGTGTTTGCGTTTGTTGAATTATTCACATTCTAATTTCGGACATTATGGTGAAGAAATCGAGTTTTCTTTTATAAAATTTTGTTCGGTAAAATGAAAATATGTATTTACAAAATTCATCGCACTTTAGTAACGAAATTAAAACATTATCCAAATATTAATTGTACCTTAAACGCATTGAAATATTACGTTTCTTTTTCGATACTCTTAAACGCTTGATTATTGCGCCATTGTTTTTTTTTTTCTAACGGGCGGGTTCTTTGCTGACTAGGCATTGTCCCTTACAACGGCCCGAAGGTGTTGGCCACTTTATTATGGGGGCACCTAGTAGGTGGACCAACGTCGCCCCCTATGAAGGGACGAACATGACAACCACACCCAGTCGGGGATCGAACCCTGGCCGCCGGGAGTTGAACCCGAAACCAGAGTTCGATGCTTTACCCACCATACAACTCGGTCCGGTATTGCGCCTTTGTTAAAATTTAGTTTTCAGGCCGTAGTGAATACTGTTCAATATAATGTATTTTCACGTCGTGTAATCCGTAGTGATGTACCGTTTTGTCTATATCAGTTTACTAAGAACACGACTTATATTTCATAAAAGATATCTTCTTATTTCGTAATAAAAAAATATCGTAAATATAGAACTGCGTTTGCTGAATGTGGTATTTATGAGTCGCAGAGCAGGTTTATACTTTATAGAGAATCCAAAATTGTAAAACTGTAGAAAAATTGGTTTTTACTTCGACTAGCCATATATATTTATTTTTAGTAAATTAAAATTATCTGCTTACTATTTGTATTATTATTATTTCGGTTGAATGCAAATTACAGTCCGCAACCAGAAAAAAAAGGATGCTTAACCAGACAAGATGTTGACAGTACTTGTGTCAATTACACAGTGTACCTGGAATTAGGTACAATTTTCCTCCAATCGCCTTTCCTTGCAGGACTTCTACCCTTTTACCGAAATCTTCGATTTAACTTAGCAATTAAAATATTTTAACACATTACTTTTTCGAATTTCTGGTAAAGTAGCAGTTGTACAGTAAAAATTCCTACTGGGTTTAACAAGGATACTTTATTTTTATTGAAATAAATGCATTTTTGGAGAATATTGCACAGCTAATACATGGAAAATAATATCTGCTTGAAATCAAGCAAGCATTAAAATAAATTTCACGGAGGAAAACTTTTTAATGTCAAATTCACCGAAAAGATATTTACGAAGTGAATTTAAGTACAATGATTAAGTGTCATCGGTTGTATTTCTTTATCATAGTCTGTATACTGGACACTATTAAGTTGTTTTTTGTCTAATACTGATTCCAACTTTAGTACTTCCCTACCTTACTACGTTCCTGAAAGTAATTAGTTAGGAGTTACATTATCTTGTAGCACTGAAGTATTGCTTTTAGACGCAAAATTCTAGATTTACTTTGAATCGGTTAAATTTAATTTAAATAAAATAGGACTCGCTAAGAAGCTGCTAGGGAATGCGCACTTATTTCAACGGAAAATTAAGTAGTTTATCGAGAAAAATTAAGAAAATACGAGGATAAACAAATAAGAAAACATCGACTGGCTTAAAAAAATAACTATAGTAGGACAGAAAATAGCGCGAAACCCATAAAAATATATACATGGATTACAATCTAACAAAAATGCTGGGAATTTTAACAGAAAAATCTTACACTTTAAGAAAAATGTATGGGACCACTGCCGGAATCTGTTCGAATAAATAATGTTCCTAATGTTACAGGCGTTCCCTATAGAAACCTCTGTTTATATTCTTAAAAAATGTATGCAATATAGATCATCATTTACTGCTGAATTCTGATGGACGGCGAGTGAAATAAATAAAAAAAAGGAAGAAAATCTGAAATACTTTCAGATTTCAAATACGCACTATAGTGCTACATATTAAAAGCGTATCATAATTTATGCGTCGTCCCTATTTTTCTTCCTTATTCCATTAAGTTGGAAAGTGTATCATTATTCATGAATGTGCCGTATTTTCCTTCCTTGTTTCATAAAACCCATGTTTGGAATCGAAATCTATCTTAAAATCGCCTACTTAATCTATTTTACAATCTTCGCCAAGTATATTACAACTATACTTCACTGTTTTAAATATTGGTTCGAATGTGCATCATAATCTATGAGTATGCCGTGTTTGTCTTTCTTGTGCTGCTTCCTACTTTAACGCCCCGACTCTCGCCAAGGTGGCGATCATTGAACATATGCAGTAACCGTGACGATTTTGCGTATTTGTGTGGCAATCGTAATTTAGAATTAAAATAGCGATTTGGAACAAGCTGTAAGTACAGCATTCCGTTACATTTTTATTTATTTTGGGTTGCCAATTAATGTGGTTTTAATAATGAATTGTCTTCAAATACTTGACTGGTGCGTTTATCGCTAATTTGTTCACTTTTGTTTTCATCTAGTTCTTTTGGAAGCATTGAAACTTGTTCATAACTCCTAGAAACCTATGACTGCAAAACTCGGCAAAGTGCGGGGAATTTTTAGGTTGGCGATTGTATGGGCGTTAAAATCGGAATCAACTGTTTCTTGAACCATAAAGCACATCTTTAGAATCGAAATCTATCTTAAAATCGCCTACTGAAACTGTTTTAAAATCTTCGCCAGGCATATTCGAACTAAAGGTATATTCCAACTATATCGCGTAGACATATTTCAAATACTGTTTGGAATGGGCATCATAATCCATTGGTGTACCGTGCTTTCCTTCTTTGTTCCATAAAACACCTCTTCGAAATAGAAATCTATATTAAAATACCCTACCAAAACTCTTGACAAAATTTCGCCAGGCATAGTCAAGCTATACTTCATCTTTATAAATACCATTTGGAAAGTGCACCATAATCTATGAGTGTACCGTATTTGTCTTCTCTTTTCTATAAAACACTTCTGCGGAATTAAAATCTATATTTAAATCGGCTACTAAAAATATTTTAGCATATTCGCCAGGCGTTTCTAACTATACTCAAAATATATTTATAAAAATTGAAAAGTGATACGGCCCTTAGACAAATCGTGTCTACACCAAAAACCGTGATCGAGCGAAATAGCACTCAAGTGCTAATTAATTTAACTATGCAAACAAACAATCAATATAAAATACCTCTCAGTCTGGATACATTTTTTTTACAAATAAAATAAAAATCGAAAGATTATTCCGCCAATTGTACAATCGAGAATTAGAAACGCAAACTATAACTAGAGGTCTGCGCCGCCGCGCCACGTCGTCAGACACTTGTACCACGACGCCGCCGCCGGGTTCTACGCAAGCAACGATGACTGTATGCATCAGCGTTAGAATTTTAGAAAAAAAGTTAAATATAGCCTATCAACAATAGGAGTTTTTCCTTCAAAAAAGAGAAGTAAAATTTAAAATGATATGAATTTTAATAATGGAATCAATAGTTTACTTCAGCGATGTAGATTTTGGTATCAACTATATATATGTGTTTAGGTGTGTGTAGATGTAATATCGCTTATGTGCTTTTTAATAGTTTTGAGCTTTTTAATCTTCTAAGAGTAATGGCGGTAAAATTTTTATCTTCCAGTGGTTGTCCGGAATTGTTAGAAAGTCAGTAAATCAGTGAGTCAGGGATAAGCGTAACAATAGTAGGATGTGTGTGTGTGTGTGTGTGTGTGCACGCATACACCCATTTTCATTATGCTCTTTTTTTAAAAAATTCTCACGACGTGGCACGCCGTAGCCGGGTTCCTGAGGTCGTTAAGTCGCCCGCGTTGAATTTCTGTGCGGCGCAAACTATAACACATTACAAAAGCTAACCTCAACGCAGTTTTACGTAGAATGAATTCAAACTTAAATTCAAATTCTAAGGGGTATTTAGCTTCCAGTTAAAACTTTGCATTCAAAAGCTAATTAAAATTATTTTTGAACACCTTGATTGGTCGAAAATTGCTACAAAGTGTCAGAAAATTTCGAATCTAGAAATTAAAATGGTTTAAAATAAATAATGTTCATTTCTGTTGAAATTTTAAAGGATAAAGCAGTTAACATGTGCATGTACAGCTGCGGAAAAAAAAAGTCCCACTTGTACTTTTTTCGGCCGTCGTTCGTCGTACAGTAAAGTTACAGATACCAATCGTTTACGATTGACGTACACTTTAATTTGCTATGGATAAAAATTGCATAAGGGGCCATCTACATATTAAAATTCGCACCAACTTTTTTTTTCTCAATAGCAACCGCTAGATTTCACTTCATATTTCAAAAATTTAGCTCATTTTAACCCCGGACACCAATTTTCAATAAATTTGGACAGAAAATGAGTGAGTTATGAGCACCCAAAATCCCCCTCCCCCCATGTTAAAATATTTTTTCATATCTCATATAATATTGGTAGTAAGAAGCTGATTTTTATTCGTACTATTAGAACTAAACGACCCAAACATAATTTAATGTTATTGTGATTTTTAATAAATTATGAATTATTAAATTAATATTCAAAAAAATTACGAATAGCGACCTAGCTAAATTTCGATGGAAATAGATGCAGAAATTAATATTACATGGCTGTGCAAAATTTCAAATTTTTACGTTCAGAAGTTTAATTTATATTAAATAAAATGTGTTATTTTCATGAGTTAAGGTACCATATATAAATTTACTAAGTGAAAATTTTTTGAAAATTCCATAAAATAAACGTAAATTAGATTTATTTTGTGCAAAAACACAGTAAAAGATACCAGTATTAAAAATATCAAATTTTGAAGCAAATAAATTAGAGGTTTTCACAGTTTGATAGGGATTCTACAAAACGTGTATTGTTGCGTCCTCTACCATATTCCCACAAATAAAATATTTTCCAGCTAAAGAATTAGATGCAGTAGATGTATGTCTTCTAATAGAACGTCCTATTTCTGAAAAACTAACATCCTCAACTTTCCAGACGTGAATGTGACCTTTTTTAATATCGGAAACATTAGGTCTTTGGACTTCCCAATACTTTATCAAACATTCAAAATCACGTTTTTCTGTCTAAATTTTCATCTAACTATGAATTAAAATACCGTCAAAAGTCTTAAGAATATTGCACATTGTAGACGATAGTATTAAATGAAGAAAGTGAAATAACAAACACGGTGATAGTATTGGGTCCGCAAAAATGTAATTGCGTTTTTTACATGAAATTCAAACAAATAAATTTTCTATCAGGAAATCATTCCTCAAGTTCGACCATAGCTGAGTAATATTCATGCTTGTAGTCAGAAGAGCAGAGAGCAGCCTCTAACACCTGCCAACATTTCACCTGTCTGAGAGAACCATCAACGGAAATACTCAATAACAATTTCAAAATTAGAGCAGTCATTTTGAATTTTTCCCTTAAATCATGTGTACGAGCCAAGGAAGTTATGAACTGACGGGTCATTTGGACCACAGACTAAATATTCTATTCTACCCTTGATATTCTCAGTACAAAAAACTTTAAGAGAGATGGAAACAATATTTTCCTTGAAAATAATATTAATTTCTTTTAACTCTCGCGAGCGAAATTAATGAAAGGCGAAAAGTTCGGAACCTACAAATAGCGTTTTTCAATTTGCAGAAAGTCCCTTAAAAACGCGCAAAAATTAATTCGCAATATCTCCGGAAATTATATTAGAAAATTGGTGAAAATTAATATTTAGGGCTATTTGATGGTTTTCTTTCGTTTAATAAAGTCAAAATATAGGGTTGCCATTGAGAAAAACGAAGTTGATGCAGAATTAAATATGAAGACGGCCCCTGATGCAAATTAAAATAATAGTAAATTAAAGTACGCGTTATTTGCAAACGAATGGTATATATAACTTTACTGTACGACGAATGACGGCGAAATAAAGAGCAAGTGGGACTTTTTTTTCCGCAGCTGTACAGTATGAGGGTCGTACCCAGAAAAAAAGAGAAAGAAAACAAAATCCGAGGAGTGTCCAAGAGGGAATCCGACGGTGAAAAGGGTAAAATTTCCCAAAAAGACTTTGTCATAATTACTTTGTAGACAAAATTCTAAATTTCGGGGGGGGGAGGGACCAGACCCTCCCGGTCTCTGGTCCCTCTTGTACAGTATACGACTTCTAGAACTGTTTGATTATCACGAAGAAACCTACAATCCTTATCTAGATCAGCAGTCAAAGATTCAATTTTTCTCCTTACCAGACGTTCTGGCCTTCATTTCACAATTGACTGGCTCGAATGACTTAAAGGTGGGCGAGAGACAGTTTTTGGAGTAAAATCATTAACGCGTTCGAATGTAGTGCCCCCGCTAAGTACCCACCATTAATAACGATTTGTAGGTTAAATTTAGTAACTTAAATACAAAAATAAATATTATTTTTAAAAATTCTATAAAAGTAATAAAGATTTTTCTTATTTTAGCGGTTTTAAATGTGTATTAATAGGTTGTACTACCGTCACTAAATTAAAATAAAAATCTCCGAAAATTAAGAATAAATGAAAGGATTCTATTTTTTTTCATTTTAACAACCAGAAATCGGTAAAAGAAACATATTTATTAGAAAAATTACTTTTATAGTTGGCAGACGCGGTATTCTGTACATGTCAAAAGCTATCAAGTACACAGACCTCTGGGTCGGGACGTTTTGCTAATAAGAGAGTACGCGCTAGGTGGGAAGAGTCAACGTAGTGGAAAGTTGCTAACCTAATCTGATCAAAGCAAAGTAAAGTTCTTGGCGTCCATACGTGGCGCGAGCCTCACAGATTTAAGCAATCTCACTTGCTTGGCGTGTACTATTTTTTTCACTTATTTGTATTTCGGAATCATAAAATGTTTTCTTACAAATAAACAATGATGCTAATTATTGAACTTATATGAATCAAATGCAACTTCCGTGTAGCTTTTTATACTTGGATTTTAATTCAAAATTTTCTTTATCTGATCAGTTCATGCAGTTTCTGGAGGTTTGTTTAGGCCATTTATTTATCTTTTCAACGAGCAGGCACTTCCCGATTACACATTGTCCACTACAACTGCGAGGAGTTATTGTGGCCATTTAATTATGGGAGCACCCAGTGGGCGGTAAGCGTTACCCCCTGAGAAAGGACGAACAAGTTAACATCCCTACCGAAACCGGAATTCGAACCCGGACCCAAGGTGTGACAGAATGGTTTTAAAGTCGCTGGGTCACTGGTCTCGTGCGTCGCTCGAACGTTATGGATTGGAGGAAACGCACATCAATTTGGAAGGTCTAAAGACAAAAAGTATTAACCCATTCGGTGTCGTGCTCGTAGCGGCCGTGCTCATAGCGTGCATGCCATTAAGAGTGTTCGTAGCGGCCATCTTCCCCGCCAACTGTTTTTACCCCAGTAATAGTTGAAAAGAAAGAATAAAAAGGCGAATCCAATTAAATATAGACCTACTGTAGTAGCGGACATTTCAGCCCACGAAATCGTAGATTTGATTGCTACGGGTTGAGAAAAGCTCCTACAATAAAGCAGATGTTTTTGAAGACATTTCAATATTTTTAAGGCGAGTAAATTATTATTTTAAGTATTTTTAAATTATTTCATAGATATTTTCTTTTGAATTCAACATTAAAAATCAAGAAAATTAATCGTTCTATTTTGAAATTTTTAAAATGTTAAGATAAAGATGCTCAAAGATTACAAAAAAAAAAGAAAGAAAGAAAGAAGAAAACCTTTAGCAAGAAAATTGAGTGGCTTTTTAGAAATATTTTATCTGCTACAGATGTTTTACAATGCAAATCATAAAGAGGCTACAGAATGTGAATTAACCACTTCTCTTCTCTCTATCTCTCTCTGGGCATTTCATTAAAATTTTTGTTTCATTCGCTTATCTTTAATTTCTGTTCTTTAGTTGAACACCAAAAACTATTTGAATAGAAAATATAATTTAAATCAGGTGATGGCACAGCTCTGCGCAACTTACTACCTTACACTCTTACTTAAAGTGTGAACAGAGGACATCCTCCTGAAACACTTTCACTGTCTGAACACTAAGCTTCACAATCACTCGAACATTTTTTTGTCACAATCAAGTTCAAAAAGAGCATTGTCCTCTGAGCCATATAAACTATTTGAAATTCGACAATTCAAAAACGACTTTGGAATGGTTTATTTTGGGATAGAAGACAAGGCAGCAACAATCCATTGTGCTGGGAGCCTGAAATATTTTGTTTCAAAAGTGGCATGACAATTTTTTTTTCTCGGTACTTGACTTTCTTCGTCAGTACTTGATGTCTTTGGACTGCTGTGGCGTGGCAGAAACTGTTTTATAAAATAAGTGGCGACACACACTTTGTTCAACAACTCCTACAGATAGAAAGCCTAACAAGTGAAGCTTTGACGTCACCACTAGGCCCTCAAACAGTGACGTTATCAGTTTTACTTTCATGAAGTAAAACTATTTAAATTTTCTCGTGAATGTTACAAATATTACAAAATATTTTAATTTAAAGATAAAAAATAAAATATCTTTGTGATACAAAACAATTCATTATGATCTATTTCCTTATTACATTACATAATTAGTTACAGTTAAAAACTTGCCCTTTGCCGTAAAATTAAATTTTCTATCTCAAATCAGCAAAATGCTGTTATGCGTGAGTACATTCACCAGAAAATTTAAATAGTTTTACTTTATCAGAGTACAGTTGTGATGGCGTCATACTTGAACTTACTGATGACGTGAAAACTTAATGACGTACCAGTTGCTAGGCTTTCTATATGTGGAAAGTTCAATTGTAAGCTAAGTAAAGGGTCCCATTTTTTTGGGGGGGGGGCAGCAGCCCCTCAGTAGGACTGGGCCAAAAATCGACATATCGGTTTTATTTCAACATCAAATATCCGATATTCCCATTTTCATTTCAGTGAAATCTCGAATTCGATAAAGGGCAAAAATACAGGCCGGCCAGGGGCGTAGCCAGAATTTTTTTATGGGGGGGGGTTATGACTACTGCAACTCATATATATGTATACGTGTGTATGATAATGTAGTGAAGAATATACATTTTGTATGGCAAAAAATTCCTCATGGGGGGTTATGACCCCCCAACCCCCCCCCTTGGCTACGCCTCTGAGGCCGGCGATAAGAAAATCCTGAAATCAATACCAGCTTGTGATGCTTTTGCTACTGCTTTCTCTCGGAAAGCTTCTTCTTCTCTCATCGCAGAAAAAACAGCTCCATGGTTTATTAGTCTAATTACCATAATTAATTAACGTATATCTCGGAACCTATCCACCGGAGCGCGTTTTTATTGATTCTCGACCCCCCCCCCCTAGACTAAACACCCCACCGATACTTAAAATTTCGAATGCTTTGACACCAAACTTAACCTTTTAATCTTACAGGCCCAGGGGGTCATACGAAGCTCCCCTATATTTTCAATTTGGGCATTTTAAACACTAGTCTCCTCCGGCGGCAACTCCAAAGTCTGGAAACCATCCCAGAGCCAATTTCTACATGTTTGCAGTCCTTTTAAGCCTCAATCATGGTTAATTAGTCTAATTACCATAATTAATTAACGTATATCTCTGAAACTATCCATCGGAGCGCGTTTTTATTGATTCTCGACCCCCCCTCTGGGACCCCCATCGATACATAAAATTTCGAATACTTTGACACCAAACTTAACCTTTTAATCTTACAGGCCCAGGGGGTCATACGAAGCTCCCCTGTATTTTCATTTCGGGCAGTTTAAACACTAGTTTTACTGGAGCAAGGAGAGAGAGAGATGCTAACTGCCCGAGAACTCAGCGGAGAAGAAACCCGATGAATGGGTGAAGGGTGTTTAAATAGTACGGCTTTCGGCGCAGAGAGAGGGAAAATTTCTTTAGTTGTTTTATTGATTCAAGATTCGAATCACTGATTCGAATCATCGAAGTAGTGAGTGAGTCGAGATTCGAATCAGTAAAATGAGTCGAACCGCCCATCTCTAATAATTAATACTCAATCTGCAATGTTGCCATATTTTAAAATAAAAATTAATGTTTAGAAAAATTGGTTGCTCATATTCCAAAGCAATTGGCAATTCTATAAATGTCACTTAGCTAAAAAATGTAACTAACTGCAAACGGAGTAAAACACGTAAAAATGTTAATTATTAAAGCAAACAAGAACATACGAATAAGTTTAAATATATTTCCTCATACGTACATGCAATGTTACACTTACATGCAAAAATCCATAAAAACCTCATTAAATCGTATTTCATTCCGCAATGAAAAATACTTAAAATAATAGTTCCATTAATCTTTAGGAATAGAAAATATCATCCGGGTATTAAAAAAAAGAAAAGAGTTCTTAAGAGTACTTCACCTGCTTTACATAAGCTAAAATCAATATCACCTCTTTTTTGCTATCTTGTAAGAACTGCAAAAAAGCATGGTTTCGACACACATAAAAAAAGGAAAAAGTAGAAAGAAAGTTGTTTCGCTGTCTCCAAGTAAAACGTTTGAGTATAATATTGCTATTTACAGCGAAAAATTCAGTTATCACCTTGGTATTTTTCGTTTTATATTAGCTTCTTTAACCAAATAAAATCAGTAGTCCGGAAAAATGAGAACGTTGCAAAATGTCCGAAAACGCATCTAGAAGATATATTTTGATTTTTCTGTTTGAAGACTGGGAGGGTTGTCTCAGTTTGTGTGAAATTGTGTGTTTTGTTTTAGACTAATTTAATCATATCTAATTTATTAACAACGAACCTGTTTTAACAGTTAGTTTATCACGAAGATAACTTCTATAATGCTATAAGATTCCATTTTACTTTGTAACTTTGTGTCTAATTTAAGCAAAGAAAAATTAGTCTTCAAAAAAATTTCACGTTTTTTCTTTTCTTATCAGGGATTCTAATTAAAATTTTATTTTCAAAAGTAATAAAGTAATTGTGCGATATATATATATATATTAAGTGTTCGAAGCAGGTGTGACATAATTTTACTTTTAAGGGCACTTTTCACATCCAGGTTTGGGCTATTGATTAAATTATTTAGTTCAATTTCTGCATAAACTCAAGCAAATAAATATAACTTTTAGGGACCTCAAAATCATTACCTTCCCGAAAAATTCATTTTTTTCTGGTACGTCAAATATCCCATAAAATATAGTGCTTAAAAAATTTTGTAAATGACTTGTCAGATTTCATTTTATTTTACCGATTTCAATTTTCTGTTAACAGGGTCACCACGGATCTCAGGGACGTAGCCAGGTCTCCTCAGGGTACGCGGACACCTCCGAAATTTTGGATTTTTGAAAATTAAGCATTTTTGTGAGAAATTCCTACATTTTTCACTTTAAAGGCCCAAACCAATTTTTTTTTCTCCCTACGCCCTTGGAGGATGTTATATTCTTTTAAATGTGCCCTCTTTTAAAATATGCGACACAAAAAATAAATGCAGTTTTTTTTATGTACTAAGTATGGAGCATATATCCTGTCAATAGCCTTAAACAAAACCATATGGTCGATCAGTTGTAACTCCCTGTATAACAGTACACATTTTTAGTACCTTCAAATATCTAGACGTTTGTCCGGCGGTGGCCTAGTTACTAAACTCCGTTCCCGCAATAACACTGTTAGTGAAGCTGCACCCGGCTTGGCTAGTGCTTGGGAGGATGAACTCCTCTACCCCAGACAGCACATAAGCTTAAATCAAGCTTGACATTTCCTTGAATTTGACGTATTAATACAAGCTTGACAGTTCAATCCATTAGCTTGACTATTGCTATTGCGCTGATGGCGCCATCTGTCGCTGTAGGCGAGAAGGAGAATGGACATTGAAAAGTCTAATAAAAGTTCGTAAAAGTTGTGTTTTATTTTATTATCGCACAAAACCTGGACACGCAAGAGGAAGGAAGGAATGAGATAAGCCCCTCTGAAGTGTAACACGAGGGGAGTTTTACTTTTATTTACATCTAATTAACATTAGTAATTCCATTAACTAAACAATTAGCCCTAAAATAAATTTTAATATAATTAACACAATTTAGTTAGTTAATATACTTCACTTTATGAGTGGTAGAATTAGGCGGTTTCCGGCCGAAATTGAAAATAATTTATCATCAGTCATAAATATACTTGACGATAGAATTAAAAAAAAAAGATTCTATATTTCCAAATATGGAAATTCTTCAAATAAATTACAATTATACTACGAAACTGATTTCAAAATCAGTCGTTTGTCTCGATTTTGGCCAGTATTGCCCAACATGAGTACAAGTGTCGCGATATTGAAAGTTTTAAAACGTGTGCTGCTGTTAAGTTTATATTATGTTTATTTCCCTATTAGTAGAGTCTCTAAATCACACATAACATTATTTTAATTTTGATGCATCCCATGGAAAAATAAAAGAAACAAATAACACATCGGCCACTTATCAATCTGGCCAGAAACCGGCGTGATAAGTCACTTCAAACTTTAGTCATATCAACCCGACTCAGAATGGCGCAACGGTTAGGACGCTCGCCTCCCAACCCAGAGGTCCCGGGTTCTATTCTAGCCGCGGACACTTGATGGAAACAGATTAAATTAAATTGAAATTTCAGCGTAGAGGGAAAAATGCGTGGCAAAATAAAATATATGAGGCGAGTTCGCCAACCGGCGCCCCATGAATTTAGGAAATTTTTTTAAGCTTGAAATTAAGCTTGCTATGTCAAGCTGTATTCAAGCTTGAAATGTCAAGCTTAATGCATGCTGGGCAAGTGTAAACTAGAACACTTGATTCAAGCTTGCATTAAGCTTACACGCTTGAAATTTTCAAGTTTAATTCAAGTTTATTGACTTGATAAATCAAGCTTGCTGCAAGTTTGCTGTGCTGTGTAGGACGGGCTGAGCTGCTGTGGGACTGTGCACGCTAATGGGAGCTGATGCACGTAAAATCGGTTGTGGCTCTAATGTATTCCATGTTTAACGCTACTCTGAGAGTGCCGATTTCAGATGGATGGTCCCTCATAGGAATTGGTTTAAAAATAGGGAACCCCGAGATAAGTCGGAATTCATTCCATTGAGGCTCAATAAAATGGAAGGCGCCTCTTCCTCCCATCGCCTCCCCATTTGGGGGATCTGGCACAGCTCCGTGGTTGCCAGCGGGCATTGGCAATCATAACAAGACGTTTAATTTTCTAGATAAATTTATATTTTCTTATGTATAAATGGATTTACACATACATTCATATATGTGTGTGTGCGTGTGCCCGCCCCACCAGTGGCGGAGCTGTGTGTAACTCGCATACTTCAAAAACTATTGGTTGCAGAATGTTGAATCTTTATATTTAGGATTGTCGTAAGATCTAGTTGCGCACTTCCCCTTTTGCTCCCAATCGACTGGATAGTTTATCTACAGGACCGCCCATAAGATTTTAAATACATTACGCTCTACCGGCCGAAATGCCTCAAACTCACATATCTCAAAAACTATAGGTCACAGAATGTTGAAACTTTATATTTAGGATTGTTGTAACATCTAGTTGTGCACCTATCTTTCTGGTCCTAATTGATTGGATAGTTTATGCACAGGGGCGTCCAAAAATTTTCAATACAATACGTTCCAAGGGAAAAAAAAATCATCAAAGTGTATTTTAGAGTATTAGGATTTTTCAAACGACTCAGAAGAGATATATGCTGTTAAGGGTTACAAAATGAATTTCTCCATCGAAAATAGTATCTTTATCATTTATAGTTCTGCTACAGGAACACACAAAGATATCCAACACATTACGTTCAATGGCAGTTTTAGGGACAGTCATCCATTTCAAGCACAATACCGTCCTACCGTATAGTCAGGTAACCACGGTCACGTTCCTGCCTCAAAAATTACGCCAAAAGTCGCCAAGCTTGGCAACCTTTGATGTACGTGTATGTACATATAACTCTCGTATCTCAAAAAATATTAGTCGTAGAATGTTGAAATTTCATATATAACATTGTTGTAAAATCTAGTTTTGCATCTCGATTTTTGTTTCCAATCTACCGGTGAGTTTGTTTACAGGACCACCCAAAAGATTATTAATACATTAATGTCTTCAATATATTACGTCTCTAGTCACTCATTGCTTGGTTCATGCCCAAATTCTCGCAGTTTGGCATCGACCTTGGCACGTTTTACCGAAATATGGCCAAATTTCACGCCAAAAGTAATTTCGTATTTTGCATAGATCTTAAACTTTTAACTGCAGAATGCTTTAATTTTCTATTAGAACTATTATAACATCTAACTGTGCAACTCTTCTTTGACTGCAATCGACTGGGTAATTTATTTACAGGGTCATCCAAATGGCTTTTACACATTAAGGTGTATGGTAGGAGATACATTAAGGTGTATGGATACATTCAATTCATTGAAAATCGGTGGTCCATTATTACTTTGGCTATCCGCAAAATCTCGCAAACTATCTCAAGCTTGTCGGCTTTCGACGAAAATTCAGGGGCGTAGACAGACATTTTTCATTGGGGGGGGGGGTTATGGCTACTACAACTCATATATATGTATACGTGTGTGTGATAATGTAGTGAAGAATATACATTTTGAATGGCAAAAAATTGCTCATTTGGGGGGAGGGGATATGACCGCCTAACCCTTGGCTACGCCCCTGATATACATAAATGTATATATACTAGTGAAATATCGCCAAATTAAGTGTCAGAAGGAAATCTTTAAAATTGAACCCAGCTTGGCGATTTAGGAAATATTTGGCTGGATATCACTAAACCTTACTAATACCGCAGTATTTATCTCTCAAACAAAATAAGTTTAGATGTAGGGGCTGAAAATATTTTTGATTTAATTGACGTACAAGGAAGTCATGTGGTGTCCGTATCAGATTTTTTTTAAATTACGTCTCTGGTTAATATTTTGTTAATTTGTGGCAGATGAATTTAGACACTGTGCTGAAATTTTAGTCATACCTCATTACTTTCGAAAAATCTTCTGACAAAGGGGCTGTGACCGTCTGTTTCGAGATGAAAGCGGGAGATCTAAAATTAAAGCCGTTAGAAACAACACAGGGACAAAGATTCCAATTGACTAACGAGACATGACGTATGAAAACGTTATAGGTACTCAATATGGCTTTCATCATAAAAAGGACTTTTACATTAAGTAATACACGGCTGTAATTAACAAATACACAATTGTAAAGGAATCTGGTGCTTTAAAAACACTAGCTAACGTTCCAAATAATAAAAACCAGTGCGTTTAAATGTGAAGTGCCCTACAGACAATCAAATTTGTCTTCTTGCTGTTCCTTGTCTCCTGTTACTAAATTAGTTACACCGTCTTGGTCACATGACTCGTCAATTGCGATAGGGTGTGGCCAAAGTGTCAGCGCAGTAGCCGGTCTACCTCATCTATAACAATTCAGGCACATAGTACGTAAAAAATATGTGAAAACATGTTGAAATATTCATGAGATTTTTGTAATTTCACATCCCCCAAAATAGCATGTGTAAGCAAACCAATATTATTTTATATATATATATATATACATATAAAAAGCAGCACCCTAAAAAATTACCATCAATCACACGGGCAAAACTTTTTACGTAGTGCGCTAAAAATCTGCAATTTATGATCCATTTCTAACGGAATTCTTTAATGAATACTCCTCTCGTATCGTGAATCGTTTACCTTTTATTGGTCCAGTAACGCCCACATAAAATGTGTTCCGCCATTTCGTGGGGATCGTCGCCACTACATAAGAATTGGAATTCGCACCAATGGGGTACTTTATCAACTAGTAAATAACAGAACTCATTTATTTTACTAGAATTCTTTTCACTTAACGGACTTTTTCAGACAATTTTCAATTACTTCAAATAAGAGCTAGAACACTACTGCAGATTGCTTCTTCTTTTTCATTGTTAACCGTTTGGTAGTTTCGCTGGTTAAACTTGGATTTTACAGTTTAAATCTTTATAAGCGTAACAATTTTCAAATATTTTTTCATGCGTCTGATTTTGTGTGTTTGTTTTGACTTACGTATTTATACTTGTATCTTTATTTTATTATATGCATTAACAAGACAATTTTCCTGAGAATTCAAATTTAATTTATTTCGTTATTATCTGCATCTGTATAATGCACTTTTGTTTAGTGTTCTTTCGCTAGGGGAAGCAAGTAATCTTCCATCCATTTTGCATTCAACATATGTGCTGTGTCTTTCTGTCTTACAAAAGTACCAACATTTACATTTCTAGCTTTTTTGGTGGCTCACGACTTTCTGACAGCTTGGCTCCGAGTGCAATTCCTTGTATGAGCTTGGGTGTTAATTGTTTGTTCTTTCATGGGAAGTATCTAGGCTTGCCAACTTTTATTCACGAATATACGAGACTTTCGCGATTAAAATTGAGACGTGACTAAGAAAAGCGGTACACAGCTTACTAATTACAAAAAGGCGAGAAAATAATTGGATCCAGATTTAATTTTTAAATTTTAAACACCTTTATTGAATAGTATGCTGAATAATGTATTTACAGGGGAGTTCTGGTACTGGTAAAAGAATTTTACCAACATATCTTTTTCCAACGTACGCATGATGTGCAAAAGTAACTAACGCTCGTGTAAAATAACTGCCTCCTAGATATAGAAAGCCTAACCACTGCTACGTCACCAAGCCTTTACGTCATCAGTTGGCCTTTCAAAGGTGACGTCATCACAGTTTAATCTTCATGAACTAAAATTATTTGAAATTTCTGGTGAATTTATTCTCTCATAACAATATTTTAATGAATTGATATAGAAAATTTAATTTTACAAAAAAGGGCAGTTTTAACTGTAAATAATTATATAATGTAATAAGGGAGTAGATCACAATGAATTGTTTTGTATCACAAACGTATTTTAATTTTTATCTTTAACTTAAGGTACTTTTAAATATTTGCAGCATTCACCAGAAAATTTAAATAGTTTTACTTTATGAGAATGAAAGTGTGATGACGTCATTACTTGAAGGCCTAATGATGACGTCAAAGCTTCAGCGCTCAGGCTTTCTGTGTCTAGGTGGCAGTGGTAAAATTCGCCTCTTTTATCTGGTGTATGATGATAATAGTCTTTCACTGCAAGGAAAATAATATTTCATATTTCCAATATATGCAAGTAATACTATTTGTACTATAGCGCCACGTATTCATGAATTTAGTACTATTTAATAACTAGTAAGTTTATCATTTGAGTTATATGCAGTCAATTTTATGTGTTTTATAACCGCATTCTGATTGGAAGATTTTTCACCACTAATTTTTAGTTAGCACGATTTAAATTTCAAATAAGATCAAATTTTGAGGGTAGGGCAGAGCGGTTGTAGAAACCATAGTGGAAAATCATCTGGCATGACCCGAAGAGTTGGCTGATATGCAAATGGTGTCATTGAACATCTTTGTAGCTTAAGTAAATTAATTAAACTACGTAAAAAACACAAAAAGGTACTTATTAAACAGTGTGCGTCTTTCGTCCGATTTTTTTTTTTTCAATTTCGATTTGGGTAATTTTTTCCTGAGGCAACTCGCTCTTCACTTTTGAAGTTTGTTTACTTTTTTCAGTCCCCAGTGCCAATCTGTGTATCAGCTGCTGCTGAAGAAGGTCCAAAATTTTCCCCATTTTAATTATATCTGCTTCATAAAACGCAATTATATTACCAATACATGACGAGTTTACCTTGTATTGGTAGAATCGTTTTACCAAAAGCTCTTTTTCCTGCAACTTACGCATGATGTGCAAAAAAAAAAAAAAAAAAATATTAATGCCCGTGCAGAATATGCCCTTTTTATCTCAAGTATATGCGCTTGTTCAGATTTTCATATATTGGAAATCTGAAACATTATTTGCTTTATAGCGCGTAATATGCATGCACTATAAAGCAAATAATGTTTCAGATTTCCAGTATATGCAAATAATACCATTTGTATTAGAACGCCTACTATTGATGAATTTTGGAACCACTTTTTCAAATTTAATAACTGGCAAGTGTATGATTTGAGTTATCTATCTGCAATTCAAATTTTATCGCATTTGGACCAAAAAGAGCGCATTTTATTTCCTTTTACACTTTTCGTTTCGAATAACATCATTTTTATAATCGCTTCAAAAAGCTTTTACGCAATGTTGAAAACGGACGTTAAGTATATAACAATCCACAAACACAACGATAAAATTAACAAAATTGATAAATGATAGCTCAACATTTAATCTTTTGAATACCACGCATCTAAACAATACATTCATAAGACCATAAAAAAGCGCAAGGAGGGTTTAGGAGGCGCTCGACCTTAAATGAGCATTTTATAGCCGGAAGTACTACTTTAGAAAATTCTGGTAACTCAATCGCACTTGTTTGAAAATCATCTTGTCAAGAATAATACTTGTAAAGACCATTTCTGCGTTCCTTTTCTTGTGTTTCCAGTTCCGATAGAAGTAGTCCGTCTTCATCTTCTTCCTGAATGACATTCGGGACGTAGCTAGGAGGAAAACACTCTAATCTTTCTTTGCTGACATGATTTATTTTAGATATATTAAAAAATGTTTGCCGATATACAAAGAATTTATGTGTCGTCGTTAAGATCTATATATATATATTTAGGAGTCACTAATATAATAAAATTAAACTTAAAATATATTTTTAAATGAAAGTGGTTTATGATCTGAATAAATTTAGGACGGATGAATGTGCTAAAAAAAATTTATAAACTAGACATTCACACGGATTTTCCATTTTTATTAACAAGATATATTGTGTATTAGAGTAAATTTGTATTAGTTTAATTAAATGCGGAAACGCGATTTCTTTCTTCAAAGAGCATTGTGTACTTGTATTATTGCTTACCTCCACTGGTATTATTATGATGTGCTCGCACGGAAAATTAGAAAGTTGAGCATTTCGTTGGAATCGTTGGTGAAGGACGTTGTTCCAACTGGGAATTTTGTTATAAAAGCCACAATCAAGATTGTTTGATCATGAAACCTATCAAAATAGCATAATAGTCAACTTGTACGGAATTTTATCAACCACTTTTCTTAAACAATAACTTTTGTTTTAAAATATAGGAAAATTAACCAGCTGAATGACCAACTCAACTGAAACCTAAAAAAGTATGTGCGAAGCTTACTAATTACAGGAGCTTGGCAGTTGTGAGGTGGGAATACATAAACGGTCTTCAAGGTTATTACTTTTGCTAAGACAAGCAGATAAATCTTTAACCAAAACATGCTTAAAAGTTATTTACCTATATTTCCTTTTTATTAGTTAGTCTAAAAAATTATTCCGTGTGAAGAACGGGTACTTGAGCTACATTGCGTCACATCTAGAGTTTCAAATCTACACGGTAATCCTTATTGTGGTAAGCTCGGTTGCAGCAAAACGGCGCACCGCGTCACACATCACGGGTCAGTGTAGAAGTTTTAACTGAATTTTTCGATGATAGTGTCATTTCCGAAGGATATTGACCACCACGTTCACCAGACTTGTCAATTCCAGATTTTTTTCCTTTCGGGATATCTAAAAAATGTCGCCTACAGCAATAATCCCCATACGCTTGATGAACTTAAAAGTAATATCATTGATGTAATATCGAACATTACTTCTCGCACACTTCGTAAAGTGTCGACTAATCTGGTAAAAAGAGTTTGATTGTGTGCCCAGGAAAACGGACATCATTTTGGACATTTAAAGTGATTTATCCATGTCTGACACCTGACAATAAAGATAAGCGTTCAACGTTTGTTTGTCCTTTATTCTGTTTGTTTACATAATTCATCTGTCTTTAAAACTCAACTAGAAAACTTGATGTGCGCGTTTTGAAACACGCTGTATTAAATATATAAATAAATATATATATATATTCTGATACTACAATCAGGAATCTACATCTTCCTGCTACAGTGCTTGAGCCATATATATCTGAGACAGAATTGACTGCACGTAAATCATACTATGGTATACGGAAATAAAAGCGTCTAGTTGAGTAACATGGGGATGGAGAAGCACAAATTTACGGCGCCTTAAGTAGATTCCTCCGGGTGCAATTTTGATTTATACTAATGATCGGTATGATGATGTGAAAGCTTTCCCCGATAAAATGTTCATATTCTGAATAAAAAAGTGTATTTCCGAAAAATTTGCGATCGGTACAAATTACCAATGAAATAGGTTTTCTTCGGAATAGCTCAAGTCACGTTATGGAGTTCTTATTGAAGATAAAGTTAATGTTAGATTTTAATTCCAACCTGCTGCGATGGATAATTTAGTTGAGGTAAAAAGCCACATTATATTGTTTAAATAATGCTGTTTTTGTGAAGTACGCGTATTTTCAATAGAAAAGAATAATAAAAATAAAAATTCACTTGCAAATGTATTGAAATATATTTTCTTTTACCCTCAAAGTGCAGACAAATTTCGGGAAAAAATGTTAATGCATTAATAGTAATGATTTCTTTAATTAAACTTACCTAAATGTGTAAATGAAAATTAGAAATTTATCTATTAGTCAACAGTATAAGCTTAAATAAGCATAGTACGTTTTAAAAAAAATATGAAATTAAATTAAAGAGTAATGAATTGTGCGTACTATAATATCATACTTAACATTAAATACGATATTTTTATTTTTTAATTAGCGCTTTAATACTTATTGTGTACCACACTCATATCTGTATCAATATCTATATATTTGTAATTCTCCCATTAGCTGTTATATAAATAAATACAAACATAAGCGTTAATAAGACTTTCTATAAGAAATAACACATATTAAAAACAAATGCAAATTTGCCAAAAACCTTCAAAGAAATAGCCAAACTTATTTCAGCATACAATCTTGCTTGCAATTGATTATTCAATTTTTCTCCGAAACCGCAAAATAAATCTTAATTTTAAGCATTATCATTTATAAGGTGATTAACCAGAAACATTCTTGCATGAATCCATTAATATGTTGTGGTATTACTGTTAAATATCTACGACGAGGAGGGACCTTTTCTAAAGGGTTCTAACCCAATGATTTGATTGAATGTAGGCAAAAGCTAGTCTTGTTCATTGGAAGGAGTTCATTTCAAGTTTATATTTTTAACATAAATTATCCATCGCCTAATTTACATTATTTTCCTCTTAATTTCTTTCCACTTCACTTCAGAATCACAGTGATGTATAAATTTATGAACCATTCTCAAGCTGTTGTTATGGAGACAATTAATGTTATTCAATAACACCTATCCAAATAAATTTCTTATCCACATGGGTTATTTCTTTGTTCTCATTTCACGATCTACAATATTTTCAGACGCCATAAGCGTTACGAACAGTAATTAGGTTTTGTTGAGTTTCTGCTAACCTTTGTAATATATTGTGTAGCTCAATGCATCTTGAATCAAATGGATTGTGATCTTCTAAAAAAGAAGTAATGTAAGAAAATCCTTCATACCTCTAGATTCCTTACAACAGACATTCCAATGTGTCCTTCATTGAAACACTAGAGACATCCCTTAGATTGATAACAGAAAAAATAACTTCACAAGCATACAGGGCGGCTCAATGATCATGAAGTTCATTTCTGTCTCCCATGCTTATTATAACACATTCAGTCGGTTTTCATTTCTTATTTTTTCATGCTTTATTTTGATTCAATGAGTGTTTTCCAATATTGTGTAAAGTGTGTGTAATTAATGTACATTTTGCAATATACTCGGTTCATGAAAATATTTTTGACCTATAATTAAAACTGAAACACATGTTATAGCGTGAAAAGTATCTGAAACATAAGTACTTAAAGAATCTTAAAGTCGTTTTTTTAATCAAAATTTTATTATTTGCATTACTGTTTCGATTTTGCTTTCATTTTTGAACTGAAGATCACGACTGCATCAAAGTTATTGAAAATATACAGGGTGAATCTAAACTCTTGGGCAAAACTTTAAGGGCTGATAGGGCACATAATGAGGAATCAGAATCACATAGCAATGTGGGATCAAAAATGCAGTTTTCCCTGACCTGGTAATTATCAGTCTGTGAAAAGTATTGAAGTGTTCGTCTAATTTCTTAACCAAGTTTCATAAACAAGTGGATCGTCTCCAAAAATTTCTTCCGTGAAATAAAATAGAATTTTTAATCTATGAATTTTAGTCTTCTGTTTTCGGAGAAAAATACATCAGTTTCTGACGAACAATGGCTGGAAAGTGCACTGTTGGTTCAGCACTTTTTCCTCCAAAGTGATTATTAACAGCTACATGAAGACGATGTTGCCGACCCCACATTGCTATGTGTTTCTGATTCCTTATTATCTGCCCTATCATCTCTTAAATTTTTGTCAAATAGTTTAGATTCACCCTGTATATTAGGAATATACGTCGTGCGTGATCACAGTTACCTAGAAATATCACAATTTAGAGGTGGTTATCAAATATTTCAGAGGTATCAGATTTTTTGCAAATTAAAACAGAAATTTCGAAAAAAAATGAAATTTTGAAATTTAGCTAAAATGCATCTTGGTTGATTTTCAGCTATTTCTTGTGTACGCTGGTTTAAAGGAATTATTGAAAAACGAAATGCACTTAAAATTATTTATTTAAAATTTAAGAAAATAATCATCTAACAATCTTGCTACTAATTTCGCTGTTCCCTTACAACTGAACGTAAAGATAGAGCGCGCTGCAGCATTGAGATCTTTCAAAAGGCTAGTACGCTCGACATTGAGTTTCTGCTTCACGTGAACATTAACGGGCACAGCACTACTTATGAAACATTTTCTGCACACTTAAGATGCATTTTCAGTGTTAATTAAAAGCTACATTGTTGTAAATTCAACATTTGTCTGTTTTAGTGTCGTTCTTCTGTCCGTAACGACGACATTATAATTGCTAAGGAAACTCTCTTTGTCTACACTACGAGTTGGGCTCCAAATGCTCTAGAAACCTGCTTCAGCAATGGTTGCAAAAGAGCATTTACTATCTCACAATATGCCCTTAACATAGGGATCTTCATTCCGGATTATCTATTGTAACATAGTCGATGAAGGTGGGTGTACCCATCAATGAAGCTCATTTTGAAGAAGTGCTCTGAAGAAAACAATTTTTGAAAAATTTTGGAGCAATATAAATTAATGTGCTCATACCTGTAGCTACAGATGGGCAAACTAAGTGAACAGTGTGAAAATAAGCTTCACTTAAGTTCATTGAAAGTTTCTTCAGATGCGGTTTAGATCCAACTGCACTGACTGTTGTTCAAGAGTTGCTCTCAAATTTTCTAATTTGTTCCATAAATGGTGAGCAAATGGAAATCTTCAATCGTCTAATTCCTTAATTAATTTAATTTATTTCGGACTCAGTTGAGATATGAAGTTTATTTGAATGAGCTAACGTTTGGAGAATTCAAAAACATAATTTTATTCCTTTTTTTAAAAAAAAAAGATATATTTGGCACCTGTTCACAAAAGTAAGAAATTTTCGCATACGTTCCATTTTATTCACTAACTGCTTCTATATCACATCTATTCGGAGTTTTAAGAAAATTCGCTTTAATTCCCATGTATTTCGTAAATACGAAAATTCCATACCTCTATCATCCAATGTAGTATACAATTAGTAAATACCAGAAAATAAATGCTGTAAATTTTAATCTAATTTATAGATTAATATGACAGCGTATTCCATCGCCTCACCGTTTGATACCGTCTTAAAACATCGCACGCCTGCAGTGGACGAAGCGTAGCTACTTACATAATACGCTAACTTATGCGGTGCCAAAATCGACGATATTTTCATACTGGAAACGGCAACAACTAGATGTAAACATTAGCGCAATAACAATAGCACGCGCGCAAAAATCCAAATTAACAGTTCATTGACGTCAAGTGAAGCAAACCTATTCGTTACTTGTTACATATGTCACGCAGTAGCTAGATTAAAAAACAACAATACATAAGCGAAGAAACAAAACCTTTCTGATCTTTTATAGCGCATTTTAAAAAATCGCATTTCAGTGTGCTGAAGCATATTTTAGCCATTTCGTCTTTCTTTTATATATTTTTGACCAAGGACACGCATTAAATAATGCAACCGTACCACAAAACACCAGGCTGCTAAGTTTGACACATTAACCCAGCAGTTGCTGCAATTAAGAATTACTTCTGTAGGAATTTGTACAACGCGTTATCACCCAATACATTATTTTTAAAATAATTTTATAAATGGAAATGTCACCAGTTATGTCTTTTCACACATCTTGGAATCTTAGTACACACCATGACCACCATCATCTTCAATCCATGACCACCATCAGCTTCAATCATGATAACCCAAAATTTGTGGCAAACTTAACTTAAATAAATTTAATGGCAAATACTGTGAAAACAAAGAAACATGATTTTGTTGAAATGAGTCTGATAATTTGGGCAATTTTGCACTGAGTATATAGAAGAGTAAGGTATGAGGCGGTGAAGCTGGCCGCCTTGGCGGCTTGTTAGAGTGAATTGTGTCTATTTCACTGAAGAGGTGTTAATAGGATTGCGGCGTCGGAACATCGATGTTTGAAAGAAACCACGGTAAAAATACATTAGCAAAAGAAAATTGATGTCTGAAACATGCACATTTAGCCGTCACCACACCCCCCCGAAAAAATATGTAATACAGGATTTTTCAATAAAAAATATTTAGTTACTCACGATGTGGGTGCTAATTTTCAATAATATATTTTATGCAAATATATTTTACTGAAAAACTTTTCCGTGCAAAAATAAAACCTCGTTGTTTAAAGAAAAATTCAAAAAAACTTCAGAAAAATAGTACTGTTTTTTTTTTCAATGAAAAATGTTTACGTCAATCGTTTGAATTTGGTCCTGTGCGGTTGCCATTATTTCAGTACTGCAAATTAAGCATAAAATAATCAAAGTTTGCGTCGTTCTTAGAAGGACAATAAATGAAGAACTCTTACCATCAGTTTTCATTGTCTGTTTTACATAATACGTTTTTTGATCTAATATTTCTTATACATTTTAAATTAATTCGTCAATGGATGAGCCAGTGCATTCCGATATTGTGTAGTGTGTATATAATTAATGAATGTTCTACAGCATACTCAGTGTATGAAAATGCTTCTGAGATATAAAATTGAAAAGCATGTTAAAGGAAAAAAAAATATCTGAAATATGACTGCTTAAAGAATCCTAGAGACAGTCGTTTTCTGAGATTTATAAATTTAAACTTTATCGTTTTCATTACAGTTTGGGCTCACATTTTTTCAACAGAAGATCACTTTTGCATCACAGTTACTGAAAATATATAAGAATATGCGTCATTCGTGATCACAACGTGGCTGACGAAAAAGACAGGCCGTGGTGCTGACATTTTGGTCACATACTTTAGCCAACTCAGAATCATGTGACATAGGGGATGTGGCCCTTCCTGCGGCTATTTCGTATTAAGATGTCCACGCCTCCTAGGTCACTTGATTCTTATTTGGCAAAAGGGTATGACCAAAACGTCAGCACCGCGGTCTGCTTCCTTGTGAGCTACGTGATCACAATTATGCAACAATATCATAATTTGTGTTGTCTCCGTTGTGGTCATCATCTACCATCTAACGTAATACACAGTTAGCCAACACCAGAAATTAAAAATAGCAAAATTCATACTGTGTAAAAAAAATGTCTGTCAGGCAAGAATAATTCTTTTCATTTTCAAGTATATAAAAATATCGACCATGTGTTGGTCGAAGCATCTTTAGTATTAGGTAGGACCAAAAAAGAAAGATGATGATTGTGAGTGTGAGACGCCTCAATCAGTGTTGAAGTGGTTCAAAGAGGGCGTTCACATGAGGAGATTCAAACTAAGCGATCATACAAAAACTTCGAATGTGTGAGTAGCGGGGGGGAATGAAGTCGTTCAAATGGTGTGTGATGGCGAGGGAAAACGGTGATCGTACAAATACTTCAAATGTGTGAGGTATGATGGAGTTCTTCAACAGATTATGAATAGCCATTGTATTAGGATGCTTTTACGGGATGGGGATTGCAGAGTGAAAATAAATTTAATCAGAATGTGCTGCATCACGCATTAAATACAAGAAAAAATTAATGAGCGTTGTGTAAAAAAAATATCTGTAAGTAGTAGTTGGACGCGGAAATACGGACACTTGTAAGGGGGTGGGGGAATGACGCTTGTGCAGGCACATAGCTAAACCGTTTTCATTTTTAAAAAACGCTAGCGAACTTTCAAGAATCCCGCCATAGGCCATAATGTAAAAGAAATAGTTTTTCTACAGGGCTACGACAAAGATAAGTCCTATACACATAAAATTCAATACGGGTCTTACGATGGTAGTTTGTAACATGTATACCCAATTTGAGCTCAATCGAATGCCCCGTTTAGGAGCTATCGTGTTCACTCACGCACATACATACATACATACATCTCGTAAAAACAGCATAAATAAATTCAGAAGACCTCAAAAAGTTTAAATGCAACAAAATCTCAGTCGAATTTTTTCATGATGACAATACTTTCCGAACATGGTACATGCTGGAAAATGAGACAAATCTAATGGATACTCATTAGTTGGTTTTGTTATTTTGTAAATTAAAAGTTACTGTTAATGAAAAGTGGTTAGTTATATAAAAGTTGGCAGCTATCAAAAACCTTGCGTTATATACCGATAGAAGAAATATCACACTTCAATAAACGAATCCGGATGAGCAATTTTATTTATCATAAAGTTATCCAGTGTTAACGACGCAGATTATATTTCATGTATCCAGACGCTAGGATAAAAATTACTTTATAGTAGTAATATGCTTTTATTTTATTCAGAACATAAATGCTTTCAGATAATGTGATAGGTATATCAAATGTTCGATAATGAAAAAAAAAATAAATAAAAAAGTTTCTCAAGCTTTCACTGGAAATGAATTGGAACGCGAAAAATGGGAATCGAGATTAAGATTATTGGCATTAAAAATTGAGCTATAATACGTCTTTTCAGGAGTTAACTCATAGTATGCGTCGAAGAGTTTTATAGAATCTACTTTTGGATATATTTATACACCTAAAAGTATAGTAGGTTTTACTTGAAAAAATATAATTTTTGACTTTTTTAAAACATAATACTGTCAGTGAAGATTAGTAAAACTGCTTTGATATGCCGTAAAAATGTTAATGTCATTTTTTGTAGTATATTAAGATGTTTTAATTATGAAATTTTATTCTGATCTTCAAGGATAAATATTTAGATTTTTTTCCCATAAATTAAGTAAAGGCTTATGGTCTCGTATTTTTTCTTATCAGTTTATAATTCTATAACTATCTTTTGGATAGTCTATTTTGCTTCATTTATATTTTAGTATCTGGAACTTTGAAAATTTCATTTCGTTTTTAAGCTGTCAGACGATCAAATAATTCCACTTCTCCATAAATCCAATTTTTCCTTAAAGGAACGTGAGTTATTTTCATAATTTTTGATCAAAGTTCTTCACTTAATAAGCTTAAATTTCCAGTTAGTAGCTACTTTAAAAAACACATAATCACTACTGAAATCATGTTTACTCGTGAGCACAAAATATTCAGTATTAATAAAAGCAAAACGTTTCATTTATCAATCGTAACGTTATTCATTCGACTCAAAAAGTTCCGTCTTTAAGTAGTGTACATCTATTTATTTCTATAGAAAATTTTCAAAACAGGAAAACACTTCTTCGTGTTAGCAAGTGATTAAGTGTGGAAGGGAGATGGATGTCTAACTGAGATTATGGGTAATTTTCGTTTACCAAAATTTAAAAATGCTTTGTTTATTGGGACACTGAAAGAAACAAACCGTCAATGCAGGATTCACTCTATATAGGTATTCGGAAAGTCACCCAAAGAAGGAGATGAATGATGTGATATGTATTGATTTCGAAAGAGATTGAAGTGAACCTGCTTAGAATTTACTGACAGAGTGTAAATGGATTACATAGACTGGAGTAAAGGAGGGAATATTTTTAGACGTATGCACATTTTTTAGATGAGAAACTACCTTTTCTGGGGCTATATTAAAAAAAAAAAAAACATAGTTCTGCTATTGGATTTCCCGTTTTTGAGTTCTGTTTTAATACTTAGTTGGCCTATTTAATCACTAAATATTATAATTTTGCATAGCTGCCGACCCCTCCGGAATACAATCACTTATCCAAGCAGTATATTTTTAAACCATTTTTTTTACGGAGCAACCGGAATTTTTCGTCGAATTTTACAATGCGATTGTATTCTAACCAGACATTTCTTGATTTTGAAAGTAGATGCTTTTATTCTGAAGCCGTGTTTTTCCGACAGTTGATTGTTGTAAGCTTCTATCGCATTTTGCTCTTTCCCACCCTATTGTTGCACCAGTTACGAAGAGAGATATCGCTCTTTGGAGTAATTTTATATTTTCAAATTTCTTTTGCTACTGTTTATTATTTCCAGACTTAAATATTGGATAATTTTTCTGCTTATTCTACTCAATCAGTAGACCTATTTCAGATCGTTAATGATAAAAGACACTTAATGTAAATGAATGATGAGCATTCCAGGATTAAACTTTACAGAAATTAGAACTTTTTTATACATCATCAGGTGGAAGTGACCAGTGCTTATCATGTAGATCAGCGGTCAATGTACGAAATGCTCGGAGGTTAGCAGTAACTTGAATAAAAATTTTCCTTTCCCACATTCAATAAAATTTAGTATGGTTGAATTTATATTTAAATTCAAGAAAAAGCTCTATTGTATCGAAGTCTGATTTTAAGATACACAAAGAATTGCTCCAGGGATATCTTTTTTCTTGTATAAGTAAGTAAACATACAAAACTCCTGCAATTTTTTTTTTCAATTTCTTATGATTTTTGCAATTTCGAGATTAAAATTTGTTCTATAATTATTAATTAACATTTTAACAGTTATTAAACTATTCTAAATAATTTGTTCGATATTTTTTTATTGAAAATAGACTCTAGCTGTATGTTTGAAATTCTCTTCAGTTTTACATGTATTCTCAGACTAAATTGCTAATAAAAACGGCTGAGCCCATTTGCAACTAGTTTTAAAATACTCCATATTTTGTCATAAAATGTTCTTTTGGATTCTACCACACGGGTTCTGAGCAGCTAATATTGATATTATATTTAGAAAGCAGCTGTTCTTTCTGCTGAAAATAAAAAAATGAGGCACCAGTGGGATAACAGATTCTAATTACTACCAGTGCATGTACTTTCTCGGTTGTTTTACAACTGTTACTACAGTGCAACCTATGGAAGGGAATCTTGTCAGTTTACTTCTGAATTCCGCATAGTTCGTAATTATACAACTTAACAGAATCAAAAAATGAATTCATGAGAAAAGAATGTATTAAAGTTCACTAAATTATTCATTATAAATTATCATACTTTCCGAGGACAGAGAAATATTCTGTAAAGTGAATTTGTCTTACAACTTCATAATATTTGTTCTTGCATTAATTTCTCTTGTACGAAATGTGATAGATGTCACGACAGTTATTATCATTTTTTTTCCAATGCCGGGACTCTGCCTTTGAGGCATTGGACACTACTGTGACCTGAGTTGTTGGTCTCTTTGTTATGGGGCACCCAATGTGGTGGACCAACGTCGTCCTCTTTGGAGGGACGGGCACAATGACAGCCACGCCCAGTCGGGGATCGGGAGTTGAACGTGAAACTTAGTATGGTGCGTTATCACAAAAGTTATTGTTTTAAAGTTCGAAGGACAATTATTGTTCATGATTCTCTTTGTAATCAAATAACACACACAAAATAAAATAGCATAACAACAATTTAAACTTTTATTTCTGGTTTTTGACATTAATAAATCAAACCATAAGATGCAAAACATTCGAAAACATTCCTAAGAAACTTTTTTGTTAGTTCTCAAAGAAAGGAACATAGCTTTCTGTAACCATCTCTACACACATGCTTAGAATATTTCAACAGGCAACGGAGTAATACTACGCACATCGTGGCTTGAAAAATATTTTCTCTAGGCACACATCCCAGACTCTGCATCATCGCGCTGAATAATTAGTGTAATTAATGAACAGTCTAGAGCAGAAGTTTCCAAACTTTTTTTCCTCGTAGACCACTCTCAAAATTTTACTGGTTTCGGTGGACCCCCTGCTGCTACATTTCTACCATATTTTCAGCCTTTCAGCCCACTGAAATGATCCTCCCATTTTTTTCTCGCCAATGTAGACCCCTGTCGAGTTTCGCGTGGACCCCTGAGGGTCCACCCGCCACTTTGGAAATCACTGGTCTAGAACGTTCTTGCAAGATATCTCCTTAGTTATGGAATTTTGAGCATATGCATAGTTTGTTATATTTTGTACAGAAAGGGAAAATATTTTTAAGCATTTGGCTAACAAGTATCTCAAGTTTATACTACTTTTAGAGTGAAGCAATTTCAGTTTGTCGGGGAATTCATTAAGTTAAATTTCGCTATGCACTTCATTTGCTGAGATGCCAACGTTTACGTTTCCCACCACAACTTTCAAACAGTTTTATTTTAAGTTAAAAACTGAAGCCAGGGATGAAATTAGGGTAGGGTAAGTAATTCACTTTAATTAGAATTTAAAAGTACCCGGCTGTTGTTGATTTATATTTAAAGGTGTGAAGCGTTTACCTCATGTACAAGAGTTTTCGTCGTTCGTCTGAAGTCAAAATTCATGCTGGTATTTCATTGCTAGACTAGCATTAAATGCTGGATCCAAGCTGGGAGAAAAAACATAAACTGCCATAAATACTTGCTAGTTCTAGCAAATTTACCAGCAAGTCATACCGTGTATTCCACACTTATTCTGTTTGTCCAGCATACATAAAGCAGCTTGTGTTGCTTGAATATTCTGCTTTTCTAGCAGCAATCAAGACCACCACTTGCTTGAACTTTATGCTATTCTAGCAGTAATTCACAACCAACTGATGCTAATTTTTAATGCTAGACTAGCATTAAATGCTGGATCCCAGCTAGGAACAAAAATATATACTACCATAAATACTTGCTAGTTCTAGCAGAATTACCAGCAAGTCATGTCGTGTATTCGACACTTTTTCTTGTTTGCCTAGCATACATATACGAGCTTGTGTTGCTTGGATATTTTGCTGGTCTAGCAGCAATTAATATAACCACTTGCTTGAACTTTATGCTAGTCTAGCAGGAATTCATAACCCACAAATGCTTTCTTTTATTGCTAGACTAGCATTAGATGCTGGATCCGAGCTATGCGAATATTTGTTATATTTTTATTATATTAAATACGAATATACTGATTATCGATTTTTGCATACACTGATACAAGAATATATATATGTTCTTTTTAAATATACTATTTTTTTACATGTTGATTGAAATGTAGGAATAACCATTATCGTATGTGTTAAGTAAAGTGTATAAATTATTTGATTGTTTTGCGTAAATTATTTCGTTTTGTTACAGTTTTTATTTATATTCAAGATGGCGATCTGACATGCAATGATCACAGATTGTTATGACTATCTGTAATTATTAATCTGACATAAATTTGCAAAAAGCATAGCGATTCCCTTACACTGTTTAGGCCAATGCATAGCTGCCAACTCTCCCGGATTTTTTGGGAGATTTCCCACCACAATTTTGTTTTGTATTATAATTTTGGACTTATTTTAGGCATGAATTGCTAAATGAAAATTAGTTGTAGAAAATCTCCCTAAAAATGCGGGAGGGTTGGCAGCTTTGCCAATGGTATTAAAACGTTTAAAATCTAAAGAAACTTCAATATTTTTACTCTTTAAAATGTTATTTTTATTCCTCCCACCCCACAAAAAACGGTCACTCTAATACAATGACCGGTTTATTCCTAAGTATAGTCTATGCTTACGAATGTAACTTAGTTTTAGGTGAGTGTACAGAATAAATAAGCAAAGAAAATTAACATACAAATGGTTAAAACTTAAATATTTCTCCTGCGAAAATATTCTTATAATATTAAAACAAAATTAGATTACTAAAGCAATACTGCCGAGAAAAGGAAATACCAGCTCTAAAATTATATGACCGATCAGCGTCTTAAATATGAATAAACAAAAACAAAATGAAATAACTTAAAACAATCAAATAATATTAAAAGTGTCCTCACGTGCATGATGTGTAATTGCCTGTATTTTTAATTATTCTTCTATCATTTCGTATGACAGATTTTTTTTTCGAATTTAAAAGCAGGGAACTCCACACCACCAGCTCTTTGCAGCAATGGCGTCTTCTAAGTTGAACTGCTGAACCACATTGTGAACATGTGACCCCGACGCCTCCAAAGATAGGCTTTGGGCATGCGCAGTTGTAATGAGACTTTTGTGTTTTTAGAACATGTTTTACTTATTTTGGTCTGATACGTAAAACATCTGAAGGTGACAAGCGCAAAAGGTGAAAAAAGTAGAATTTCCGTGGTTGACGAGAAAGACAGGTTGCGGTGCTGATATTTTGGTCACATCGTTTGCTAGCTAAGAGTCATGTGACAGAGGGGCCATATTACTGTGGCTATCTCGGATAAAGATGGCCAACCGCCCTAGGTCACATGGCTCTTTGCTAGAAAAGGGAGTGACCAAAATGTCAGTACTGCAGCCTGTCTCTCTTGTCAGACACGAAAATTTCTCACATAACGTCACAGAAAAATATGAGAGGACCAGGGATGTAGCAAGGAAGAAAATTGGATGGAGGTGCCGAAAAGTGGAAAAAAATATAATTTCTCACGTGATTTATTGACAACCACTTAACAAAAATCAAAAATTTTGATGTGTGCCCAAGTTTCCATGGCAGCACTTCCGACTACGACGGGACATGATTATACATCCATTTAACCTGATGTACCTGATTAAACAATGAATGTAAATTATTCAAACTCTTCTAGCTGTTCCTCGGAATATCACTTATACTTTTAAATAAAGGCATTGAAGTCCAAATTCTGCTTTCAAGTCAATTAAAAATGAGCTTCAATGCACGCAAGTGATTTTTCCGGTACGCAAATTCACTGTGATCCAGTTGAAGTTTATCGGGTTGAGAGAACATCAGTGAAGTAAATAAAAAACTTTGTAAAAAAACAGACATAAGATGTTATAGGTAAGAAGATACGCACATTTCGACCAAAAATTGTTTTAGCCTTCATCAGTCCATGCCCTTCGTCGCAAGCAACACAGGGAATTGAAAAGAGATGAGGGCTTGCGACGAAGGGCTTGGACTGATGAAGGCCAAAACAATTTTTGGTCGAAACGTGCGTATCTTCTTACCTATAACATCTTATGTCTGTTTTTTACAAAGTTTTTTATTTACTTTATTGTTTAACACCAGTATTTTGAGTGTTTTTTCCAGAATATCAGTGAGTTGAAATGACTCGGATACGAAAACAAATATCCTTTATTCGCACATTTCTGTTTCTGTGCTGAATTAAATTGCGAATTAAATTTCAGTGAGGCATGTGATTTTTAATATGCCCATAAATGCTTGAGAAAGGAGCGAAATATTTCCTTTCGGTGACGTTCCACATGAATGAGTTAAGCCTTGAACTTTTTTCCAATAACGAAAGAGTTAACATTTCCCCCTAGATTTCAAAAAGCATCCGTCTTAATGAAAATATTCCTTGCATCTTTATTTGGGGAGCAATGAAATCTGATTTGGACAATTTAAAATTAGTTGAAAATGTTACCAAAGTAATGTGCCGTTCTTGTATACGATGTCAAAACTTAAAATTTGATCTGCAAAAACTACCGTAAGTCAGGCATTTCAACATTAATGCGTTAACCTTTTATAACCAATGTTTGTACTTCAGAGATTTTTTTTTTTAATCTAGAAGAAAACAAAGCCAATTGTGCATAATTTTTGTAGCTAAATATGATTATTTTTTCCATTTATTTAATTTTTAACTAGTGAGTCAGGCTCTATTCAGTGTCTCTAAAAGTATACAAGTATATATAATTACACTGTAACATGATACTCTATCACGCTGGCGTGAAGTGTGATACTAAATATTTCTTTGCAAAAGTCGCTAAATTAAATTGATGGATTGGTTACTTTTGATATTACGATTTGTAGTGATTACTATTCATTGTAATAAAGAGATATAGCAAAATGGATATCGCATTATATTGTGTTCAATAACCGTGCATACCGAATTTCAAGGCAATCGTTTGTACGGCGCAGAAGGCCAGGCGGCGTAGCGCAATCTAGTGGCGAGTTTTAGCAAAACGGAAACGGCGAAAATATTCTTCGCATTCAGATATCGATGAATACGAAATTTCAGGACGATCGGCTGGACAGCCCTATATTCCCAAAATATTTCCTTTCGCTGACGTTCCACATGAATGAGTTAAGTCTGCATCTTGGTTTTTCCAATAACGAAAGAGTTTACATTTCCCCCCTAGATTTCAAAAAGCATCCGTCTTAATGAAAATATTCCTTGCATCTTTATTTGGGGAGCAATGAAATCTGATTTGGACAATTTAAAATTAGTTGAAAATGTTACCAAAGTAATGTGCCGTTCTTGTATACGATGTCAAAACTTAAAATTTGATCTGCAAAAACTACTATCAAGTCAGGCATTTCAACATTAATGCGTTAACCTTTTCTAACCAATGTTTGTACTTCAGAGATTTTTTTTAATCTAAAAGAAAACAAAGCCAATTGTGCATTTTTGTAGCTAAATATGATTAATTTTTCCATTTATTTAATTTTTAACTAGTGAGTAAGGCTCTATTCGGTGTCTCTAAAGGTATACAATTATATATAATTACACTCTAACATGATACTCTATCACCCTGGCGTGAAGTGTGATACTAAATATTTCTTTGCAAAAGTCGGTAAAATCAATTGATCGATTGGTTAAATAGTTAAATACACGTTCTTGAAAATCAGTTAGACTGTTATTTAATATTTAAAATTGTGTTTATTTACAACTAGAATGGTAACATATTCTTTCCGACTTTATGATGGTAGATGACCCTTTTCATGTTGACATTTAAATGACATGAACTGTGTGCCTTTATGTCTACTCATACGAAATGTAAATGAAATCTGCAGGGGTTCTCGATACCCAGCCAGCTTTGTAAAAGCAGTATCAGGGCTCGGCACGAGTCATTTTTTCCACTAAAAGTCACTTTTTTTTCAGATTGGCCACTTTCGATAATAATTTTTGAATTTTACTAGTACCTGTAATAGTATACTACATTTTAATTTTTGTATAGTTATCGAAATGAATATACTGAAAAAAAGTGACTTTTAATGTGAAAAGTGACTCGCGCAGAGCCTTGCAGTATGGTATTTGCGTACCATTCCATTTAATCATGTGCATGTTCTTCGTCTGTATTTCAATGTCAGTACCTTATGTTACAATTATTTCGATAAAAAAATGTAAAAAAAGTCAATATCTTTCAGCTTTAGAACTCTCAGAATAGGGAGAGGGTGAACATGTTTGCACATACGTGGGGAATCTCTGATTATCGGGAAGAGCTATTTTTCTTGAAATGGCCTTCACCCTTGGTAACTACTTTCGTCTTCCGGGGAACCACGGAAGGGATTTTAAAAGCTTAAAAATGGACGAAAAGGGCTCTAATATCCTATGAAAAAGTTTATTTCTCAAATCGAAATAAGTCACTATATTAAAAAAAACGATACTTCAAAATTAGAATAACTTAAAAAAACACACTAGAAGTCTGAATAAACACTCAAAATACTGGTGTTAAACGATAAAGTAATTAAAAAACTTTGTAAAAAACACACATAAGAAGTAAAAGGAAAGAGGATACGCGTTTCGTTCACAAATTGTTTTGAACTTCTTCAGTCCAAGCCCTTCGACGTAAAGAACACAGGGAACTGAAAAGCCTTTTCAGTTCCCTGTGTTCTTTACGTCGAAGGGCTTGGACTGAAGAAGTTCAAAACAATTTTTGAACGAAACGCGTATCCTCTTTCCTTTTACTTCTTATGTGTGTTTTTTACAAAGTTTTTTAATTACTACACCAGAAGTCACTTACGAAAATTCTTTATAAATTTTTCTAAAAAAGTAACTTTAATTTAAGGAATCCAAAACAACCACACACTTCTAACGGAAAAGTTTTATTTAAGAAATTATTTTAATTTATTAAGGCGGTATCTGTTAAAATTGAATGAATGACTTAAACACGCTATCAACACCTGCGATAGCGAACTATAATATAGAAATTCCTTCACTCATTTCAATGTGGCAATTCGGTAACACTACTACGACACATGCCTTATCATAGATTTCATAAGTTTTGAGCGTTCTTCACTTAGATAATATTAAAACGATATATTTTTGTGATGCATCTCAATACATTTACTTTCATAAATCATTTCTTGCACTTTTATGACAACCAAATGTTTAATAATATATTTGCATTCCAGACCAGATGGGAACTATTATTTTAATCTTAGCGAAAGTGTTCCGTTTTCTCAGAAAACAGCGTCTTTATAATACTTTGATTTTTTCATTTCTCGTCGCAAACTGAATTTTATAAAGTATTTTAAAAAATCCAAAAGTACTACAAATTTGCTCGAAAAGTTTAAATATCTGCGATTTAAATCACTAATATCCTCAAATTAGTAAAGTCATCCCCTATGTATGTAAGAAAAGTCTTGTGGCTAAATTTAGAGTCGGATATCCAAAACTGAACACAAACCTAAACAATTATTGTTGTTTCTTTAATAGAAAAATTGACATGAACATTAAGGTGCAGCGAAAAAAAAACTTTTTTTCGAAATTGACATTGCCTGAGTCATTAAATGCTGCGAAACTGATAAGAACAAATTGTTTCCGAATTTCAGCTCAAAATATTGCCATTTTCAGGTTCCACACCTCAAGCGAATATATTCCCAGTATCTTTTTTAGTCTTTTAGGAATTTCCATTGAAATAATTACGTTTAATTAGTTAATTGAATATTTAATATTCCGGTACACACGTGCTCTTTCAAGAACAACGCCTAGTTCGGGCATTTGCTCTGTCTTGGAAATCCCATCGTCAGTCGTTTTCTGACATTTGGCTTCCTGACTAACGAAATCGTCATCATTTTCTGAGCTAAATTCCATTTCTGAATGAGATCCTAAGTCTACGATTTCCAGCACTGACATGTGACAATAACGTATTAATAAAGCAATTTAATAATGAAATCATAACTAATTATTCAATGAATTAATTAAACATTATTATTTTAATAAAAATAAGCTAGAATTATATTCGCTTGAGTTGTGGAACCTGAAGACGACAATCTTTTAAGCCGAAATTTGGAAACAATTTGTTCTTATCAGATTCGCACCCTTTAATGAATCAGGCAATGTGCATTTTGAAATAAAGTTTTTTTCGCTTCACCCTAATGAACATTCCTACCTTCATCAAAGTTTTATTTATATAGCCTAGTATTTTAATGGTTTGATAGACGAAACCTTAACATCTAAAAGACCATTTAACAACTGTTGAAGAAGCAGAACATTTTACTCTATTATTTACAGAGGTAGGAATTTTAAAAAAACGAGGACCAATTGAGAGGCCTGATATAAAGAGCACCAGTTAGTTACTAATTATGTTTCTTCCATGCACCGTGTTCTCAAAAGAAAATAAACTGAAACTTGTTGGTTTACTGTTTACAAAAAGTGGTGGTCGCATGTGACTTCTACCGCAAAGCATTGATATTGGAAAAACATGACTTTCTCAAGCATCAGTGTTTAGAAAAGAAAAGAAAGTAACATTTATTTGACTTACCCCGTGTGTGTGTATCAACAGTTAATGGAGTTTGGAAACTAAGTTGTTTATTAATAAACACTTATTCCAACTATTAGAATGTCCAAATAACTGTCTGAAAAAATGTTAGAGGAGATTCCTTTAAAGACAAAATATAAAATAAACTATGTGGGAAAAAAAGCATCGATGTTAAACAACAAACTTTCGCTTTACAAACTCCAACTGTAGGTCACTTTGGTTTTCAGTTCATAGGCTTATTCCACATGACTTTACCATGCGTTTTGGTAAATAAAAAGTAACGAATAGATTTGTGACATGTGACGATGATGTGTTTTTCATTAGTAAACATAAAACAAAACTATTAAAATATTTGAAAAACTACTACTGTTTGCAAAAGTATTTTAAGTTTGGATTTTATCAAATCAAACATATCTACCAAAGGAATATAAGAGAGCACATTTATGTGAACAGCGTTCCTGCTTAATATATTTTCATTTACAGTGGAACCTGCTAAAGTGACCACCTTGGTAAAGAGACCACCTATCTAAAGTGAACACTTTTATGAAATTCCATTGTAACTCATAAAAAATGTATGGGGGAAAATATACTGTAAAGTGACCACCTGCGAAAACTGTATAGTGACCCGATAATCTGCCAAATTTAAGTTTTTTAACCTGTCAAATGTGACCACTTTCCACTATAAACTGCTTCTTAAATGTAAAACACATTCAGATAATATAGAATGCTATATCCCTTTGCAGTTGTTTAACACAAGATTTGATCTCAATACTGATTCTCTCTTCTTCTCTTCTGTAACACTTTTTCTCAATAGATGAATAAATAATTAAATGAATAAATAGAGAAATAAATTAAAAAGGAAAACTTATTTTAGTCTAGATTCTTTTATATTTTTGCTGATGCTAAAATTGATAAATTGATTCAGCGTGGTTTACGGTATGAGGTGTGTGGGATGCAGTTAATCACATATTTACAATTACTTTTGATGAAATTAATCACAAATTTATGAGTACTTCTGATTTCCCTTTACCTATTCTAAATGTACCCTTTACTTACCTATTCTAAATTATCTTGCCATTTTAAATCTCCTGCCAATAATGCTATTTAACTGTTTCTTAATTTACTTTGGTTATAGCCTTTGTAATGCATTTTGTTGGCGTCTGTAGTCTGTGAATATATTTAATTTTCTTCCTTTCCCACAGGATTACAATAATTTTGTCTAGGCTACAAAAACTATATTCTGATCACCCCTGTGACCAGTCACATTTAAATTTTGCCACACATGTATAAAGCCTAATATTTCTTTTCATTTTTTCAACCTGGCGATTTATTTAGCGAGCGGCTCTTTTAGAATTTTGCTGTTACAGCACAATGTGTTCTTGATGTACACTAGTGAAAATTGTATTATGAACTGCATATGTGCAAACATGAAAAAAAACCCAAACATTCAAACTGTACTTTAGTAATATGTCAAGCTGCAAAATGGAAATTTATATTTTTTATTCATATTTATTATTCATTGTCAGGCCCGGACTGAGAGGGTAGGAGCCCGCTCGTCTCAAGAGAAAGGGGGGCCCCGGGTTATTGTGTAACCGATAAATAAGGGGATGTGTTAACTTTCAGGGTATGGGGGAGGTAGGGTGCTTTTATTAATAAATTATGATTGATAATTAGTGTATTAATAAAATATTGATCTATTAATTAATATGCGTCATTCATATTAATTAATCCCTTGCTCATTCGGGAACCCTCACTCAAAAAATTTTGAGAACTACATTTAAAATGAAGTGTTTTGAAACCTTCTGGGGCGCAATTGCAGCTTCAAAATATTTTGTATGTGTTAAACCATATTCAAGTGCTATTAGTATAGCACTTTTTTTTTGTATTTTCTATCTTTTTTCTGTTTGGGGGCCTACCCATCTGCAGACAGTCGGACACCCTGGCCAGTCCGGGCCTGTTCATTGTGACCAAGAAGTATTAAAATACATATTGAAACGTAAGTATAAGGAAGTCGCACACAATTTGTATGCAATGTGCATTTTAATGTTTCAGTATTTTACTCCGTACATTCCTTCTTTTTGTTCAAGGATATTTATTGATTTTGAGATCTGTTATAAATAAACTGTAGAGACATTGTGCAAGTGTTATTTGAATTTTAAGTATAAACAAATTTATTAAAGTGCTACCTTTGTAAGGTGACCAGTTTTATCGTTCCCGAAGGTGGTCACATTAGGCAGATTCCACTGTTTTAAGAAAGCCTACCCAGTAAGAGAACTTTACTATTTTCTTAGTAAAAAGTTACAGTTTATGAAAATTGGTCATATTCCTTACATGATGGCAATTATGGATAAAGTGAATAATTGACTGTGATAAAACATCGAGCTCGAAGCATCTGTTGTGAACACCGATATCAAGCAGGCGTAAGCTTGAATACACCGAAATATAAACACATCAATGTTTTGTAAACATCGGCATCGATCACTATCTTGTAGTATTCTTTTGTATGTACCTAAACAAGTGTCTGATGAAAAATAACAGTATATTTGCTTTAAATCCATATATCTTCGCAGGGTCATCTATAAAGCGAGATTGTAAAGAGCAGGGTACTAAATTTACGTGAGGACAAGGAGATTTTGTAGGACGCTAAATCGTTGCTGAAGTAGATTCATGGTTTGCATAAACATTATATTCTCAAGAATAAAACAAATACATTTAATATTTTCCCACTTTACTATTTTTAGCAAATACATCTTTTTTTGCAGTCATACTTTAAAAAATGAAATAACGAATTTTTAAATCAATTTGATTAATAATTCTGTAACTTCAGTATTCAATGGAACGTAATATTAGTTCATTCATGCTTTTTTTCGTTTTCCGAGTCTTACCACTTACAGAAAGATTATAAAATATCATTGCACGCTCTAGGCAGAAATTCTGTAGAAATTTAGTTGAAGGTTTTCGCAATTTTTTAACTAATTAAATTCTCTAACTGAAAACTATTGTTGTTAACACCCGCACGATACTATATATGGTTTCGTTTTCTTATACTATTCACTTTTTCAATTTCAAACTATTGCTTAGAAATAAATAAAGAAATTTTCAGCATAAAAAAATATAACTTCATTACTAAATTAAAATTCTTTTTTCTTTGTTAGCTATCTCACAGCACATGCTTAAGCGCCAAAACTAAAAATACTCTCAAATCCTCATCATTTTAATCCTATATCAATTGCCTTTGAATTTTGTTATGGCAAAACGACTTTCGTCTTGAAACAAAGCTTTTACTAAGAATCTAAACTTAATAGCATGTGACCAGTGTTACAAGTATCTGACCAGCGTTTTAAAAGGTGAAATATATCGAGAAGAGGACATATATTAAAGAATGTTTGCTGGCGGGTTAAGAAAAGACGTGATGGTCATATTGTTAAAAAGACAGACAGAAACGAAACATTAAATTCTTTGAATTATAATAACGTTAGAATTTAGGGTATTAACTTAGCATGTACTGTACTAGGTGTCTTTCCAGAACAAGCATCAATTTTTCTTATTATGTTTATAAAAAAAGTGGTGAGTATTTTTAAGATTATGCTGCTTATGGATTAGAAGAAAATTCGGATTATAAATATTATACTAACTACATAATGCTCTTATATGCTGAGACATTTAAATTTACTGACATGCACTGTAGTGTATCTATATTTTTATTTCATTTGTGCTGTCATACATACACAGTAAAATATTTCTATGATTTAAAACTTAATAATAATACCGAGAGATATGTGATTTTCCTTAAATTCTACTTGTTTTCTTTCATATTTCATATTTTCATAATACCCTGTTGAAGGGCAGCTAAACTTTCAGAGAAATAAAATTAAAAGGTCATTTTTTGTTGACTATATGTATATATATTGTAATAATAAAAATAAGATGTATGTATGAATAGAAAACATAAACTGAGACAGAGAAAGTTGATTTTTTGCAGTGAAATTTATTACGTATAAATTTTTAAGAAACTTATTAGAAAAGTAAATATGCCAAATGTAAAAATTTTGAAGAATTTTTTTTTTAAATGTGAAAGCAGTAGTATAGAACGTGAAATTCTAAAACGTTTCAGACAGGTTAAATTCAAACTCAAAAATTCAGCTCGTCTATCAGTAACCAACTTTGGATGTTAAAGTTTACCTTTTTGCTATTTAGAAAGTGATTTAGTAAATCTCTATGAAACTTTATTGTACTGATATTCTTCATCATTTAATACCTGGTTTCTGATAATTGTGTTCAAACTTTCTATCTCGCGAACTTAACTTCGTTATTCAGGATTTTAATTTGAATTAACAAACCTTATGATGCTTTTATGATTTCGAAATCTGATCTCCGTAGCAATGAGTAAGATTGGGTAACATTTCTAACGGACTGCTATACTGGCACCGGATATCATTTTATTTGTAAGAAAGGGGAGTAAGAAAGAGGACATCGTGAATAACTACATGTTACGTTACCCGACAAAAGACAGTCGCATGATTAAAGCAGCATAAATTCAGATATTCATAATGATTTTAATGGATTTCATTTTTACGATAATTATTTTAACTTTCTGGACAGCTTGGAGTTACATTCCTTAGATATAAAATTACTTTCGAAATTAACCCGTAATCAGGCGCGCTGGGGTAAATCTCACCCCAGCGACATTTTTTCTTCGTAAAATGGGAGAAATTTTTTGAGAACAAATTTGCCTCGTCTTCTACCTTTCAAGGTGAAGGTCTAGTTGGGGTGGATGAAGGATTTTCGTTTCTTTGTTATCCGGAAGGGAAGACCATTCCACTTTTGGATTAAATACTCCCGCGCGACTAACAACGTTTCATTACGTTGACTAAGTATAATTAACTAAGTATTTCATTACTAATTAACGTAAGCTAAGTATAAACTAAATGTAAATTAACTATAAATTGACGTTACACTAATGGTATGTATTGACAAAAGGATATTAAATGAAATTAATATCATATTAATAAAGTATTTAGAGTTTTAAGTATAAAGCATATCATATGAAAATTTCTTCTCAGAAAGCCCGATATTTAAAGGAACTGCTAGAAAATCTCTAAATAAATATGAAAAGCACCTGCTTACGGGTTAAGAATACTTGAAACAAGCTATTGACAAATAAATACTGCTGTGTACTGCTGTTCTAAATGAGGAAAAGAGAAAGAAAAACATATTTTGAAGAATGCTTCACAAAATTACTAGTATTGTTTGAAATTTTCCAAAATATCGATTAACTTGTAGAAAATAGTGTTTCTGAGCTTGATTAATACCTAAAAATTAATGTGTGTATGGTTTTAAAAATTATTTCCGTATTTTCAATTAAATATCTATGATACTCCAAAACTCAGACGGAATGTTTTTAAAAAACGTTTTATAAAAATGATTCGCAACCAGATTACTGCATTTTCTTTACTGACTACCAAACATTAAAACAGAGAGTGCTGCACCAATGCCTTATGCAGCCGAGAATACAACTGTATGCATAAGCTTTTTCTTTCTGAATCCAGACATTGCCTGAACACTCTTTTCTGTGATTTTCGAGCCACAAGGCTTTATTTTAAAATATTTTCGGTAATAAAAGAAAATAAAAGAACACTGCCTGTAGAAACACATATGTCCATATTTATTTATCATGTCATCAATCAAAAGTCGACGTGAAAATATTGCTTCTCGTCTTTTTGATCTACTTCAACAAAAGTTTAAGGAAGCGATAAAAATATTCTTCGAATATATTTTGAGCAAGTGCTACTTTTGTTTAGTTTTCTGTCATGTAAAACTGCGTACACTTTCTTTGGAGTAGCTGTTGTAGGTTGTATTCTTCAAGCTTCTGCAACTAATTTAAAACTACATTTCACGCATTCTTGCTTTTTTGTCAAAAGAAGTTTCTAATACAATATGTCTCCTCGTTAAAATAATGACTCTTTCAAAGCCATGCGAATATGTATTGTATGTCTATTTATACATATATGAATAGCAGATATTTCAAAATAATGAATCCTAACTACTACTAAACAACTGTATTCACTGTGCTACACTCATGTCCATAAATTAAGGATAATTCAGAATCACACAGAAATTGATCTCTAAAATAAAAATTTCACCTGTGGAATGATCACACACATCTTGAAGAAGAATATGCAAATTACAGGAAACCACCAGATGGCGTGGATGGTACGTCACAATGACGAGAGTGTAAGAGAGGGGTATATAAGGAATGGTGGCAAAGAAGTAAAATTGTTCACAAGCGCTGTGAAAGCCTTTCAGTGCAAAAACCGCATAGTTATGGCACAAAGGAGGCATTTGTATGATGTTTTACGTGGCAGAATTATCGGACGACTGGAATGTGGACGTACCCAGCTGGAAGTATCCGAGGAACTTGGAATCGCCCAGAGTGCCATCTCCAGGCTTTGGCAACGATTCCAAGATGGTGGTAATGTGAGTAGACGTTACAGCACAGGTCGCCCCCGAGTTACAACGCCGAATGAGGACCGCTATTTGGCAGTTACTGCCAAAAAAAAAACAGACGGAGTACAGCATCAGACCTGTCTCGTCAGCTCTCTTCAGCTACCGGTACGACAGTTTCAAGGCAGACCGTGTACAGACGCTTAGGGCACATTGGTCTATATGCTCGTAGGCCTGTCAGATGTGTTCCACTTACCGCAACTCTCTGTCGCCTGCGATTAACCTGGAGTAGAGAGCATGCATTGTGGACACCGCAACAGTGGTCTTGTGTGATGTTTTCCGACGAGTCCAGGTTTAGTTTGGAGTCTGATTCTCGCCGGACATTCATCTGGAGAGCGCCAGGTACCCGTTACCACCAAGAGAACACTATCGAAGGACACCGTTACGGTGGTGCAGGATGGCTCGTTTGGGGAGGAATTATTCTTGGTTCCAGAACTGACCTGCATGTTCAGAGTGTAACGATGACAGGCCACATATATCGGGATGTCATTCTGGAACAACATGTACGTTTGTTTCGGGGCGCCATGGGTGCTGAATTTGTGTTTATGGATGACAACGCCCGTCCTCACCGTGCAAACATTGTAGACGAATGCCTTCAATCGGAGGATATCACCCGTATGCATTGGCCAGCATACTCACCGGACTTGAATCCAATAGAGCATGTGTGGGATATGCTTGGCCGACGAATTGCAGCCCGTCAACCCCCTCCCACCTGTCTACCGGAACTTCGGAGTGCATTGCTTGATGAGTGGTGTTATATTCCCCAAGATCAGATTGATCATTTGATACTCAGCATGCCTAGGCGTTGTCAGGCCTGTATTGCATCGTCCGGGAGACATACTCCGTATTAACCATCCTACTAACCATTTTATACTGTTTTTTGTAAATAGGTTCTTTTTTGAAATTTGGTCAAGGGAGTAAAACTTGTAATTTTTATTAATTATGTCAAACATATAGCATCTTTTTTGCTCTTTACTTTTTGTTTAATAAATAGACTTTACAAATAAGTCAAATTTGTTTTGCTTCTTTCTCTTTCTTTGCCTGAACTTCATTATCCTTAATTTATGGACATGAGTGTATTAATTCTATTTTATCACTCCAAACGTCATTTGGAATATCATAGAAGACATGTAGAAGACAAATGAAAAAAAATTAAATGTGTTAAGTTTAATCGAAAAAGAGCAAGCATTATTAGTCCACGATAAAGAAAGCGAAAAGCCTATCAGGAAAACACTAGGATGCATAAATAGATGAAGGTCACATTGCTGATAGTGCCGTAAAAGTAACGAAAATATTAATATCCTTATGTATTCGTTACGCTAAACTCACCACCTGTTACTAAGTATTCGTTACTAGTTCAAAAGCGAGAAAAAAGTCGGGCGCAAGGTGCGTATGTAGAGGTGGGGGCTGCAGCCCCCTTTCCTAAATCTGACCCCTTACTTAGCCTACAATGTGATATTTATTTACGACTGATACTTAGTTAGCAATTTGATACATCCCCCCCCCTCCTGAAATAAAATCCTTGCTTCGCCACTGTACATGTCTTTACGTACGATTACGAATGTTTAAAATACTACATGCAATTCCAGTTTTTTGGTTTAAAAACAATTACAAATATCATACATTATTTTTTAACTTTACAGTGTAAGAGTTGTATTTAGAGCTTATTTTCTCTGATTAATAGATGTTTTTATACAAATGTATTGTTTTATACAATGTTAAATTAGCTGAATAACTCAGAGCACCCATAGAAATCTTCCAAAAACATGCGTCGGAAAACTTACCTGCTGCTTGTACAAGGAATTAAAATATATAATTAAAAATGTCGGCAAAAATATATAATTAAAAGCGATGATTCTTATGGTCAATTTTCGAGTAACTATTCCAGCTTTCTTTAAAATTACGAATGAAAGAAAAGTTCATAAGCCAAATATAATTTAGAATCTAGATGTATAGAAAAAATATACATCCAATATAACTGAACAAAAATCAGAAAATTCACTAATGATAATTGATTTCTGTATTTAATAGACCGTAGGTGGGAAGTATTCTTACCAAGTTCTTTTAAAGGGTTAACCCATTTATGCCTAGCGTCCCTTTTTTGGGACGGCATTTTCGCTATTAGTCGAAAACGTTATTTATTTTTCCTAGCCTTTATTCATGAGTATTGAGCCTCAACTCTACAAAATATTTTAACATGACCAAGTAGGATGTTGATATTTCGATTTTTATGCATAATGATTTTAAAAGAAATCATCCCTTGTTCAAGAAGTTGACATCAGAAAGTTATCTATTATTTCTGATATCAGTAAAAATCGAAGAAAGTCGCAAAAATATCCAGGCACAAATGGGTTAAACCGTTATTCGCGAAATTTGAACTTCTTTTGCTAAATACTTTTTAAAAACTGCAAGTTGTTGTGACCATGTATATCGCATTTGTGTGCTTCGCTCGAAGACCGCTTATGAATCCTCGTCCGAAGGACAACACAAGGCGGGGGGTGCCCTATGTTGGGGTATTTCTAAGGGGTCCTAACCCGTATTTACGCTAAGTTTCGGGGAAAACCATGGGAAATTCCGAACGGTTAGGTCGACGGACGCGCGATGGGACCCGAACGCGGGACCTCCACACTTCGCCCGTCTACCATTTTCAGTGACATGACCACAGTGCCATGGTGAGGTTCAAGTTTAAGTTGAAATTTCTAAATTTTGATCGGTGCATTTCAATGATGGCCATTCTTTCTTTTTAAATCCTGTTGATTTTATATTGACCGCATTCGTAAACGCCAAACGAGTTACACCCGTGCAACGGGTTTCCATCTAAGGTGTTCGCAAAGGAAACTGAGTACATTCAGTTTATAAACTAGAGCGTTCGTATACAAAACTGAGAGGGATTAGTTTCAAACGAAGTAAACTGTGCACGAATCAGGTTCGTTCAATTGTTGAGGAGATACACTTGCTGCACGTTATTGCTGTTTTCAAAGGGCGTCCGTTATTATGGAAACGTATGTTGTTATGGAAAGTATTTTATGCTTGCTGAAGCTGTAAATATCATTTTTCGAGAAGAAAATTCATGCATGCGCTAGAAAGTCTACGAAGGTACATAAGTTTTGAAAGGTAAACATTTCCTTGTATTTTTAATTTTAGTAAATCCAAAAATGCATATTTTAGTGTTGAGATGGAATTTGATTTAAACCGTTATTAACGAAATTTGAACTTCTCTTGCTAAATACTTTTGAATAAATGAAATTGAAATTTCTAAATTTTGATATGTACTCTTCAATTATGGCCACTCTTTCTGTTGATTTTATATTGAGTACTTATGTACTAAAAACTCTCCTCAGCAAAAATAACGCATTCGCGAATTGTAAAAAAACACGTCTCCTAGGCGACGAAACTAAATAAACTGAAGTTGTTCGTAAAGTCAAAAGAAACTGATAGCCACTGATTGCACTAAAGCCGGATTCATACTGGCCGCACCGCACCGCTAAGACGCCGCAATGACGTCACGTGGCGGAGCAACACGGTGCCCGCGCGGCGAGCGCCGAGGGTTTGCGCATTATCTGGCGAGAACAGATATTCCGCAGCGACCGCAAAGCTACAGCCAATTACAGAAGAGCTTTTACAGCTACAGCCAATTACTTAAGAGCATTGGTGTATTTACTTGCAGCAAGGAAACCTCGCCGCGAGGACAGCCAACGGTCCAAAACGGCGAAACAGTACGGCATGGTTGCGATGCGGCGCGGCAGATATGAATCCACCTTAAATACACGCATTCCAGTTTTCTTAAGAAAATTCGTGCAATGAGTTTGTCGTTTACGAATGCACCGAGTGTGTACTAAAAACTTCTCGATAAAAATTCCAACATACCAATGCGTAGCACAGGTGTTAAAGCCACTGACATTGGTAGATGGTTCAAGTGGAGGAACAGGGTTCTGTCCTCTCGCGGGGCCGTCGGTCTAGCGGTCTGGAGTTTTGGGCGGTTTCCTCCAGATGTAACGTGGATACGCGCTAGACACCCAGAAAAGTCCTCCCCCAAGGCATTTGCCCCCTTGTGTTTGTCCTTCCTTTGACGTGGATTTATAAGCGGCTCCTCGTGAAAGCACACAAATCCGAATACATGTTCTCCAGCACAACATACGCATACTGTAAACAAACACATCTCCTAGGCTACGACACTGAATAAACTGAAGTTGTTCGTAAAGTAAGGTGGCCAGATTTTTGTTGTCAGAATCGGGACATGTCCCCGATTCTGATAACAAAACTGGGGACATTTATATTTAATGCAATAATTAACAGTAATTTAATTGAAAAACAATGAAATAATTAAAAATTGTCCCCAGTTCCATTTTTACATTCTGGGGACAATTTGAAAAATGGGTCCTGAAAATGTGGACGTTTGGTCACCTTATCGTAAAGGCAAAAGAAACTGATAGCACTGAACAAACGCATTCCAGTTTTCTTACGAAAACTCGTGCAATGAGTTTGTCGTTTACGAATGCACCCAATGACAAATACAAGAAGTTGAGAAACTGATCTTTTCCATGCTGGGTGTTTCAGGGTTCCAAAGCCATTCGTGAAAACTAGCTAGACCCCTTAGGAAGGTTCTTCGACTTCAAAACCTGGTCGTCCAAATTAAACTACTCCATTATTCAACTCAATTTAAAATATCTATTCGATACCCATTGTAGTTACTAAAATTACGCAACTGTCTGACGGCATAGCACATTTTGAGGTACTGAATTGTATTTATTTTGAGCAGTAAGCCATAAGTGTTGTAATATTAATATGGTTTACTGCAGTCATCTAGTACTTTTTGCAAATCGCTGTCATTGCTGTAGACATTGTCATATATGAATATGTTCAGTTTAAAAATAATAATAAAATGCAAGCAGAAACATAAACTTCCGTCTCCTCCATGCGTATTGACTCCACCAACGTCTCCGATAAAATATGACAAAGATAAATCTCAAAAATGTTACGAAAAATCTAGTGACACTTCATGTTATGCTTCCAGATATACTGAATCTGATGATTCATCGAAGATTAACAGTCTTGGAAAGCGCAAGTCGGTTATTCAAACTAATCCAGAACTATCCCCTCCGTCGTCGACGATCTCGAATATAGATAACAAAGTGGAAGTACACTTGGATAAGAAAAACTACGATAAAAACGTTCTTGATGGAGCTGTTCAGAAGCTTAACATGTCTCATCAGTCTGATGCGTTGAAAACTCACCCAGGAGGAATTAAAACAGTGAGACGCAAAAAGCATTCTCAATCTTCACACGCTCTATCTTCCACGAATTCGCAGCATGTCCGCTGTAGCAACTTAGATTCTTAAAGATAGTAACAACAGCTTAAGGCATTATAAAACTGACGATAGCGAGTTTCGCGACTCAGAGAGTACTATCAAAAGTTCCAAATCATCTGTAAGAAGCATAAATTTTAACTCAAGTAAAAAATCGAGCAAACTGGAAACTCCCTCGTGTACCGATTCCAGTAATGATTCTTGCTCCAGCTGGGATTCATGTCAGATGTACAAGCAAAAATTTTTTAATTATCTGAAAAACATCGACGAATTGGAAACCATGTCAGATTCTGCTAACGTTGACTACAGAGTAAATTTTTTAAACTCCGGGTCTACCGCCCCTACTGTTTGCAAAGCCTGTGAGGAAAATCCAGTAAATGCGCGTGCTTGGCCATGCAATCATGATTATTTGTGCATAGATTGTGCAGTAAAAGTTTTTCGATTCTGGAGGCGATGCACTTTTTGTAATGGTATCATTCGAGAGTTTAAAATAATCGAACATTCAAATACGACTTAAAAGAACTGAACTAAAAATACTAACTTTTTATACATTTAATTAATTCTGTTATAAACGAAAATATAATTATATTCTAGAATATATTGTGGTTGTTTTTGCTCTTTTACATGTTGGTGAGATTGCTTTTCAGCTAACCCTTCAGTGTACTTCTAATGTTTATGTTCGAAGAACGATTACTTTTTATATTACAACTTTGGGGAACAATTATATTTCGCTGAAATTGTTAAACTAATATCATAATAAATGCATTGTTTATTAAAACCATTGCATGGTAGAACGAGAATTAATTTGTGTTTTCCTCATCTAATTTTGAAATATTTGAAAACTGATTTAGTTTTCATATATTACATGAGCATAATTTAATGTTGAATGAAATAATTTCAAAATATTTCAGTCTTATTCATTTCTTTGTAAATTTATTAGCAGATACGAAATAAGGTTAGTTCTTTTAGAATAAGTTGGTTCTGAAATAATTGATCACAACGAGTTTTCATTAATGTCCAAATAATTAGAAATGTAATTTTAATAAACTACACCATGCGCCTTTTGCTTTTAAATTCTTACACCATTCACTATTAAACATTAACTAATCCTCAATACGTTAAATAAAGTTTATTGCACTATTTTGATAAGTTACAACGAGGTCATATTAAGATTTGTAAAGTAATACAGTCGATATTGATTAACCCTTAACTGGAAACTGTCTCTGAAACTGCTGTGGCTGCTTAACTACACTCTACATTTTCAAAGTCTCACACTTTTGAAGACTAATTCTTGCTGTAAAATGCAAAGATGGTATTTTTAATGTATTATCATTAAAGAAAAATACTGTTGGTTATTTATTGACAGATTTGTTCATGTTAATTTTTTCATGTTTCCCACATTAATTGTTATAAAATATATTTAAATCTCACACACTTAGTTTCGCCCAGCGACTTTTCCATACTCGGTACATATTATCAAGGACTTAGACCAGTTGGCTTAGCCAAGGGGGGGGGGTCACAACACCCCCCATGAGGAATTTATTGCCATACAAAATGTATATTCACTCCCTTATCACACTCACGTATACGTATATATGGGTTTCAGTAGTCGTAAAAGCCCCATGAAAAATTTCTGGCTACGCCACTGACTTAGACATTAAGCATCTTTATCAGAGCATTAGATGTCCTGAATAACTATGGAAAGGGCTTGAATGTGGCCTGCTCTTCTAATACAGTCTTAGATTGAGGATGTTTTTAAATATTTTTTTTTAATTTGTAAGTTAGCTAGAGGATGGCATAGCCAACATAATAGATACTTTATTTTTCGTACGTTGGGAAAAACAAAAGAATGAAAGCCATTCATGGCACAAAATTTGCGGTAAAAGGAAAAATATTGCCGAGTGTGCTTACTAGAAGCTTAGGCATTCTTTTGTACATCATTACTAATTACAAACTAATCCAGTCTTCCACATGCAACGGTGATTAAAAAATGATCAATCACAAAGTAAGGCAAACAAGTTCTCTTTTATGACAATAACAATATAACATGGAGGGCTTTCCCCCCTATAAGCCTAGGACTCCAGTGCAGCCAATCGGCATTGATCCATAAACAATCCTATATTACAATTCTCAATCAATAACATATGTCATCAAATTATCAGGAACTTGCATTGTATTTGGGAATCCATAGCTATTAGCTAACTACCAACTCTTACACTTTGATAGGGAGATTTTCCACCACAATTTTTAAAAAGTTTTGTTTATAAATTTTGGACTTTCCAAGCAAAAGTTACTCTTAAAAATATCTAATAAAATCAGAAGAACTGGTAGCTATGCTCTTAGCTAAGTGTTCGGCTTGTTGAATTTCCATATATATAGCCATGTCTGAATTAACCTTTCAGACCGTGACCTTCGTTCAGACCTGCTTGTCTCCACTATATTGGGTTGACAAGGGTTCTGACATAAAAGTCAAACAAATAATTTTCCAACTAGTCATTTACAAACGAGCTGTACTTAAACATAGGATTTTTTTTCCTTTTGTTTTGCAATTTAAAGTAAGAATTTTACTCGTAATATTTTGTTTTTTCGTCCATGAAAGATGGCCGACTTTCCCATTTTTTTACGTCTGTTCTCCTTTCAGGACGATATTCAAAATGCACTGAAATTGATTTTTAGGTATTGGTAAGTGCTGCATTTTTCAGCGAAAGAATTTTACCAATCTCTTTTTTTTTCTGTGAGATCACGTGATATGTGAAAAGAACGTTATGTTCACTTACCCCCGTAAAGCTTCGAATTTTGGAAAATGCTCTTTTATTTAGACCCTATGTCGAAGGATTAACTGACGTGAGTTCTTTAATAAATTTCATGTTTCTGCCTTCAGTAGTTCTGGCCAGGCGAAATATAGTATAGTTTTCGAGTGAGTGTACACTTACAGTCCATTGTGCCCGTATGTTACATTAACAATCAATATGTGCAATGAGAAACGGGAACATGTTTTTGAGGAAACATTATTTTTCAAATTCTTGAAAATGCTATGAAATGAGTCGGTTTTAAAATTCATTTTTTTTCCTTGATCCAAATATTTTTAATTTTCATAGTGTTCCAGAAAAATCCATCTTTCCAACGACGATGTTCTCCTTTTTTAATCTCTTAAGCAGGCGAATTACTAACTTCAAGAGACACAGGCGAATAATTGTTGATACTGGGGAGCCGGGGACTCAGAAGTTAAGGACCTGTCCACAAAATGCTAAGCACACGTACGACCGCGCACGTACGTTCGTGGGTCCGATTCCCACTAATCCATTGGTTGTTTAAAATTGTCTTTCCCTGTGCAAGTAAAAACTGGCCACTCTATTCGACAAGGATTTATAAGCGATTCTTGGGTTGAAGGACACAATTCCGAACATAAATGTTCTGAATACAACAATAACAACAATTGTCGCTCCACCAGTGGTCGAGCTCATAGCACCCTGAACTGTGAGACAGAAGGTTTTGGTGCCTGGTGGTCGCTTCCGCCGACCTAGTCGTTCGGAGTTTTCCGTGCTTTTCTCCAAAACTTAGCATATATAAGGGTCGGGACCCCTTAGAAAGGCCCCCACGCAGAGCACACACAACCCGTCCTGTGCGGTTAATTTGACTTGGATTTATAAGCGGTTTCTTCGAGCTACGCTCACAACTCCGAAATACAAGTTACAAAAAAGACAACAATTGTCGGAACAAGATAATTAGTGACTCATAACAATCGAGGCGACAGCCTCCTGGTTAAGGGTCTCAATCAACCAACCTCTCAAATCAAGTCTGAGGGACTCAATTCTAAGATCACAATTAAGTCTAATCTACTCGTGGCTTTCCTTTCTCCTTTCCCTTTTCATTTTCCTTCATTTCATTAGTTTCTTAAGTTTTATTCCTATTTTTTTTCTTTCTTTCTCTTCTTTAGTCTTTCTTTTTCCATCTTATTATTTTGTACCGTTAGGGTACTGGAACAACTGCTACTTGTTGTAAAAGTCTCTATATTCATATATTATGTTTGTCCCCACAAAGGATCATTAGAGATATATGTAGGCTTCGTTTGCCAAGGGAAAACCTCATGAACATTTATACCAAACTAAATCAAACAGGATTAGTCAACTCCGGATACGGGGAACTTTCGGCTGTAGGGAACGCATTTCATTAGTTCCGATTCACATATGTTAGAAATTTACATAGCAGTTTTCGTTTTTAATGAACCATGATTTCGGTTATAGTGAACTTAAAAAATCTGGACGGCAGAGGTGATGTTTATTCCTACGAAGAGTGCCTCTTGTGTTCAAGTAGAAAGAAAGAGATTATGAAGCAGCTCTTCCGAACAGGTTGAATTGCCGGTTGAATATTGCGCTAGAATATTTATGCTAAACAAGTGAGGGGGGGGTGTCAAATTTTTTTTTCATTGGTGTAATGCATTCCAATCTTTAAAAGCATCCATCAACACAAACGAGTTACTTTTGAAAGTGTAACAAAACAGAAATTTCGCTCGTGACCTCGGACGATTTCATTTTACATTCCCAAATGCAATACCACACGTTAAAAGCGACAGTACTTTTTGCGAACTGAACGAAATATGCATTATTTCCAAAAATGGGATTAATTGTGTGAATTTTACCTAACAAATAGTTCCAGAACCATAAATGCGATCCATTATGTTCGATTTACCTAATAAACATTCGGCATCTGTATAAAATACTATTTTCTAGTTTTGTATTATGTTTTATCGTTCAACATCTGGAAATCCGTTTTAGAGAACTTCGGATAAAGTAAACGAAATTTGCCGCTCCCCAGAGGTTCACTATAAGCAGAGTTGACTGAAATTACTATTTGAAATCTGTGTTCATGTGGAGAGTAACAATTAAAATGAAAATAATTTCTGTTGTTTGGCGCATCATTTGGTCATCACAAAATACTTTGTATTTCATTTAATTAATTTAAAAACAGAAATCCCCCCGCCTCTGATTCTCCGAGATGGACAGGAGTGCAGCATGAGAAAAGAGAAAGAGATGAATCAGTGGACGACAGGGAAAAAAAAAAGAAAATTGTTCAGAACACTCGCTGAACATGGTAAGTGTCATCGGGACGGCAGTTTCTGAGATTGTTTTTGGATCGACTTGATTTTCCTTCTATACAGAAAACTAAAACTAATATGTATTGTATACTGTAAATCATTTATTCCAGACAATTGGAGTGATTATTATGGAAAGCATAGGTAGGACAAAATGAACCGGCACAATCTAGATGAAACAGTCAGTTAGAATAAACGTGTATTTTTTGTTGCAGAAAGATTTCCAATTTCTGCCGCTGTCAAGGCAGGATTTTCAGAAAAAAAAGTAATTAAAATAAATAATTCAGTGAAAATGATTTTCAAATAACAAGCAAAAATACTGTTTTAATAATTAACAGCATCATCTACCCACTAGGTATAAGCAAATTTTATTTTTGATAAACGCATTAATTCTCGCAAATTCAAAATAACTTTGAAAACATATATAAATTCTTTACCAAACTTCGATTTGTGTACAGAAATTTTCTGAACGCGACTCATCCCAGGTAACCAAATTTCGTATGCGAAATCTCATACATATTTTATATCTTTTTACATTCTACTATCTTCTTTCATGCTTCCATTTTACACCCTGACACATAAAATTTGAAGTACCTTAACCTGCATTTAAATAAGATTTAAATATATTTTATTCATCCAAAGATCAAAATTCCCGTATTTCATTTCCCGCTTTATCTGCTTGAAGCATTGTTGAAATGTAATTGAACATTTTTCTGAAGCTATTTTGTTTTCTTTTTTCAAACAGTATCTACAAGATTTTGATTATTTCAGTGGCATCTGTCATTTTTCCTCCACGTTTTGAAATCACTTCAAACTTCAACTTTACTTATTTAAAAAATCTCTTTTGAATGCATGATTGGCATGCTCTCAAATACGGTAGTTCGTACAGTTTTTCCCGATAAAGAATGAAAATTCCTGTTTGAAAGGGGAACATCATTTCTTAATTATTTCCCTGAAAATATGTGAATGATGTCATCGAAGTTTGTTTTACTTGAAATTGCCGTTTAAATATATTTTGTCGGAACAAGTTTGTGAATTTGTACTACAAAGAAGAATTTTTCTCAAATGAGAAAAAAATAATTTCATTTATCCTTTTCGAATTGAATAACATTCTTTAGAAAGACAAAAGATATGAAACAGCGATTACATATAGGCTTGGCGCGCAATTATTGAATGCATCATTCACAGTGATGCGGGTTGGATAATACCCACTGGGTAGGTAAATTTGTTTTGGGTAGATTAAACTTTTAAGCTTAGAGGTCGTTTCAGATTTCATGTGAGTTGCAAGATAATGAGTTTCACTCCCACGAAATTTTAATGCGATTTAAGGATCGGGAGTAAACACACTGGATACGAATGTGTGCCGCCCGGCGATGAGCTTCAAGTTTAATGCTCTTGGTATTGCTTGTAGATTCCTTATCTAAATCCCGCGTTTTAAAATGAGTTAATTTTTAATTTACCTAATAAATTAACTAGTCCGTTTAGAGTTTATTTTACGTTATTTCTGACATTTACAAGCTAGGAATATCTCTTTAAGGTATCCAAAATTGAAAATTGACCTTTTTTGAACAGGAATTGAAATCTGACCAGGGGAATAATCTTAGGAGCCAGGAATAATAGTTTTGAATCACGTATATGTTAAATCATAACAATCAAAAAAGTCGAGTTACTCAACTCGACTTTTCCAAACAAGTGATCTTTACCAAGCGTTTAAATGAATTTGATTTATTTCAGTAGGATCTAGTGTTCAGACGTTAGTGAATTTCAAATAATTTTATTCTATAGGCCGCAACTTATAAGAATATTAGTTTTTCTTTCCTGTAAGAAAGGTCTCAAGTCTACACACACCAAAATTTTTACAGTGTGTACAGATCTATAATATGTGTGCCTAATTTGAGCTCAATCGAATACACAGCATAAACACTGGCGCGCTTTCAAGAATCTGCGCTCTAATGAATAAGAAATTTGTTGTAACCCTGTACAAAAAATATAATCCCTGCTTACACGAAAATATATATAGGTTGTGTTATGGTGACCTATAGTAAAAGTACCCCTTTTGAACCTTTGGTACTTCAAAGTGGACTTCGTTTTTTGAACTTCGTCTAAGTAGTACATTCAAAATTGAATGTATCACTTTGACACTAACAGACTTAAATGATTTGCCTTCGTAATGAATAAGAATTGATTTTGAAACCCTATTAACAAACTATCAGATCCATACACACTAAACTTTATACAGATCATGGGACTGTGACCTATAATATACATGACCAATTTGCACTCAACCGAATGCACCGTTTAGACGATAGTGCAATTTAAAGAGTTTCTATCCATAAGTCGTAGTGTTGAAGAATTATTTTTTGTAGCCCTGTAAATGAACTGTAAGTCCTACACACATCAAAATCAATATCGGTATTGCGAGGGTGTTTTATAACATATATTCTAATTTTGAACTCAGTCGAATGTACCGTTTAGACGTTAGAGCACTTTCAAGAATTTACATCCATACTCCGTAACGTAAAGCAATTTTATTTTGTCCTGCAAAAAACTATGCGTATTGTGCGCACCAAAATCAATACCAGTCGTGCGACGGTGACCTATTATATATATATACCAAATTTGAGTTCAATCGAGTGTACCGTTTAGGCGCTACCGTGTTCAATCACATACACACAAATACACACACATGGATAACTTCATCACACTAAAAATTGCATAAATGAATTCAGAAGACCTCAAAACGTGTAAATTCATTAAAATCTCAAAGATGAATTTTTCCATGACTACAGTACTTCCCTTACATGGTACATGTTCGGAAAATAAAAAGATAATCGCCTACGAATACCTTTTAGTACCTTGACGACGGGGTTATCGGGTTTTGTCAAAGCCTGAACGTTCAACATTTCAACGGAATTTTTTATATGAGACTCTGGAAGCTTACTGTGACGGTACAGCGCCACCTATAAACGCAATTTTGAAGTAAATTTTTACGATGTCAAAAAATTTCGTAAACCTGTGAAGCATTGTTGTGCATCCTGCATATTCATACGATAATTTGTTGCTTTTCTATGAATTTTTTAAGTGTGTCAAGAACTTTTCAGACACCCTGTAGTTTGAAGATCTTAGGTAATGTTTTGGTTTACCTATATCAATCATATTAGCTGACGGAAGCAATGTTTTTCCATAAAATCTCCTAATTTCATTTACACGCACACACGAAGTACAATGAAACTTGGGTAAACGACTACTTTGGTTAAGAGACCACCTGTAAATTGTGACTTATAAAAATACACTTTAGAATCTTCACATTTTTCTGCATTTATAAATTAACCACCTTACCTGAAGTTATTTTCGATTAACATTAAATGACTTGATTTACGAAAAGTACAATCTAATGTTAAGGCTTAAAAATACCGAATCTCTAAAGGCGCGTTTACACCAAAGTTGACAAAACATTGTTTGTAGAAAACTAAACGTTGTCAACTAAAAGTTGCTCTTCTCAAGTTAGCGCAATAAGTGGGAGATTTTTTGTAGAAAACTAAAAGTTGCTCTTCTCAAATTCAGAGCAACAAGTGGTAAACTTGTTGCCAAAGAATTGGTGCGATAGGTGGTAGTGTCAAGAATTAGGCAGTAGTGTCAAGAATGTCACACGAAGAAGACGCAATTATTGTTGCGGCTGCCTGTGTCATCATAGCCAGCCACTGTACAAGAGGTCCCCGAAGATAATGGGTGAGACCCTCGTTGAAGGCTAGGAATAGGTACATTGGAAGTGACATGATAGCTGATTTCCCAGAAGATGACGTCGATCCGTTGAACGGTGGGCTCAGGTCACGAGCCCGACGTCACGTCTGGGACGCGTGGAGGGGAAACAGTTCTCTACTAGTTTCCTACAAGTTGCTAGCGCAAAGCGCGCAGCAACAAATCTTCCACTTTTAGTTGTCAACTTTCTTTGATCTATAGCCACACTCCGCGGGAAACCAAAATTTATGGAAGATTCATCTCTCCACAATGGAAGACAGAAAAAGTTGCTGTATTTTGTAAAAACAGCAACAAATTGCCGCAACCTGTGGAAAACTTAGTGGAAGACTTTGGTGTAAACGCGCCTTAAATCGTCATGCTGATACGGGTGTATTTGTCAAGCTCAATTATTCGTCCTAAATCTGAATGTACAAACGGAGGTCGAATGAAGAGTACGTAGCCGTTTTTTGGCCGTAAGTAGCTAACTGTTAGGTCGCAGCTTTCCCGCCTAAATGGAACTTTCTTCCAGAATGTCCCGACTAATGAATCAGGGTACTTGAATGATTATCTTTAAAGCATTAGACACCCATAAGTAAACGTAAATTTTTAATAAGCATGTTTTAGAATTTCTGGTTGTTAAAATTAAACAGATATTATTATTCTAATTTTAAAACATCAGAATTAAGAGGATATTATTTTTAAACGATTTTTTAAATAATAATTAATTTTGTAGTTAAATTACTAAATTTAATCTCCAAATCGTTGTTTACGGTCGTTACTTCGCAGGGAGCATTGTATTCGATCGCGTGCTCCCAAAACTCTGTCTCCCCCACATTTCAGTCAGCCGAGCCTGCCAGTGTAAAATATAGTCCCAACGTGGGGTAAAGAGTAAAAATGAAAATGGGACTGTGGATCTAGGAAGGGTTTGTAGGATTCTTCCTGATAATACAAGAATTCTAGAAGTTGTATAATGTATATGAACATGTTATATACTTCACCCTTTAAAACTTCATCGGAAATTAACAATATTTATTTTAAACCATCTTAATTTCTAGATTCAAAAATTTCTGACCCTTTTTAGCAATGTTCAAGCAATCAAAGTGTTCAAAAGCAGTTTCAATTAGCGCTGACTCTAAAATTTTAACTAAAAGTTAAACACCCCCGCAGAGTTTAAATTCATTTAACGTAAAACTGCTTCTTAGCTCTTGCAGTGTGCTATAGATTGCGTTTGTATGCTTTCATTTGCATGTGCACCTTCAGTGGCACAGTGCATTCCGCACAGAACTGGGAGACGGAAGGTACCTGGTTCGAAACCAGGTAACGTACCCCGACCTAACCGTTCGGAGTCTTCCGCGGTTTTCTTCGAAACTTTAAATACGGGTTAGGACCCCCTAGAAAGACCCCAAGAAGGGCATCCCACCCGCAGGCCGAGACCTCTCGTGTAAATAAGGGACCTTAATCCCACAACACCACACATCAATACTTCATTTAAATACAAATGATGGAATAATTTATCGATTTTTATTTTACTTGTAAAAAAAAAAATGTACCGGGTCTAGGAGGTATTTTGTTGATTATTTGTTTGCACAGTTAATCTTTTATTTTTTTTCCCTGCTGTCAAACAGAATTTAGAGGCAAATAATTCAGCTTCTTTATATTCCATGCATTTTTCAATGATTTGCCCACATACAGGGAGCGGCTTTAACATTTGCATTAATTTTCCGGAATGTTCTTTATTCGAGTAGATTCCGAGATCTTTCCATACATTTTTCTAAACATGTAACTTATTTTCTGTAAAAAGAAAGAAAAAACCTTTTTTGTTAAATTGTAATCAATTTATATTTTTAATGAGTTTTGTGCTATTTTTAGTACTTTTACAGTTATTTTTAGAAGTCAATTGATATTTTCCTATTTGCTTATCTTCGTGTTTTCTTAATTTTTATGGATAAATTACTTGTATTTTGAGTTAAAATAAGTGCGTATTCCCTAGCAGTTTCTTAGCCTGTCCTATTTAATTTTTTTGAACTAGCTGCGTGCCCGTTCTTAGCACGCCAGGATACCAAAATTTTCCTTACATGTGTATTTCGAACTAATTCCAGTAATGTAGAATCTAAAAATAAGCAAAATTATTTGACGCTTGATTTAAAGTCTGCGTCATGAGTACTAACATGGCATAATTGCAATATAATGACTCAAAAAACTACATCAGTGTCATTCGTGATCAAAAAATTGAAAAGCTTAATGGTTTGCAGAGAATTCCTGACTTTCAGAATGTCTTATTTCTACATCATACTGTTTTTTAGGTTCAAACTATAGCATTCAATACCTCAGACACGACATAAAATTTACAACCGTTAGTTTTAAATAATTGCACACTCGTTCTTCATTCGGGAAGAAGCGAATACTTTACTAAAATCATATCTGCATGTGAAAAAACAAAAGTTCATTTTTATAAAAATTTCAAGTAAAGTCCTTTGTTGAAATTACTGCCTAAACGCCAATTAGAATTACTTATCGTTTTGTTAGCTGTAAGACAACCCTTGGAAGAGGATAAACAGAGCACTTTTAATTTCATGAAATATTTATTAACGTGGTATATTGTGATTTATTCATATTATCCTTACAAATCTACTAACACTACCTATTACGTATATCAATACTATCTATCTTCGCTTCTGCCTCTTCAAGGCTCAATTAAAAGAAACAGCTTAGATTATTTGTCACCAATGGGATCTTTAAAATTCTATGGGCATTCTTTGCATATAGGAATATCATAAGGAAAAATCATTTCATATAATGGTTGCCATTAAGGAAGCTCTCTCTATATATTTAATTTATGCATGTTTTTGTAAGTTGCGTATTTAGCACCGCAAAGCATTAGCGATATCTTATAAATCCTCCATGGTTCTGTCTCCCAAAAAACACCAAAATGTGTAATCTCGAGGAGCTATTTAGAATCGCTTTAATTGTGATAAAACGCAATTGCAGAGTTTGCAAATTTCACGCATTTTTTTAATTTATGGCGTCACTGTTTAATTGCCGTAAAAGATGCCCCGGTTGGTTGAGGGAGTTAATTTAGATATTTCGCAGAGTAGTTTTCAAACGGTATCTTATTAAAACTTACAAAGACGTTGAAATTTTTTTGCTTTATAAAGGACCCCTAGGGAGGAACGTAATCAAAGGTTAAAATAAAACTATACTCGCAACATGCGTATGCTAGAAAACCTATAAACATTTTTAAATAAGCAACCGATTAAAATGCCACTAGTAATAATAATTATCGTGAATTTCTTAGTTTATTTCTATATTTTAATCAAAATATAGCCTCCTTCTGTTAAAAAAAGAGCAGGGATAAATGCGTTAAAATTATAGCGTAATTTTTACGTATCTTAAAGCATTTGACGTCAGATCCTCACTTGCGAATTGAAAACCCGGTACCCATTTAAAACCTCTATCGATAGGTTGAAAAAAAACTTTTTTCTAATCTTTTCTGTGACAATGAAACAAAATTATCTCGTGCCATGATTTATTAATGCAATGGCGAAAGCTGTCCGCGTTGATGCTACTAAATTTCTACACATTAGGTTGCATTAAAATTCGTAAAAAAACATCTAATTTAGATAAGTTATTTGTTTTCATTTTAAAAGAGGGAGAAAAGAATGTTTCACGAATTGTCAAAATATCACTAAGTTATGACGGATAGAATTCAAGATGCGACAGTTTTAAAATTATTTTACGAAAAAATTGGCCAAAACAGATGCTTAGTAAAAAAAATCCTAAAAATTGGTGAATTATGTTACGTATTCAGAACAAACTGTTTTTGAAAGAAAATTTTCTTCAAAATTGAAGCAAGGGTTAAAAATTTGTAATTCAGTAAGGTGTTCTAAAGTAAAAATTTACATAGTTTTACCTTAGGGGTATTCCATTTATTGATATGCTTTAGAATAAACTTTTTTCTTAGCATGAATTTAGTGGATATCCCAGAAACCTATACTATAAAGCACAGCTACCAACCTTCCCGATTCCTTCGGGAGATTTTTTACCACTAATTTTTATATAGCAATTTATACTTATAATAACACCAAAAATTTAATGTAAATTAAAACTGTTCAAAAATTGTGGTAAAAAATCTCCTGAAGAAATCAGGAAGGTTGGTAGTTCTGTATAAAGCGATATTGTATAAACGCCCCACCCTCCTTTACACAATTCACATTTATGTTATTCTTAAATTGTTATTTATTTTGTTTTCATTCTCATAATGAATTTTTTTTTATTGTATTGTTATATATACATACATTGTATGTATATATATATACATAGTATCATATTTCATAAGATAATTTGTCTAAAACTATCTAAAATCAATTATTCATTTTGATGCATCATACTAATCTCCTTTAGAAATTTTTTAGTGTTTCAAGAATTTTTTTACACCTTCTAACTTCTACGTTAAAATAACGCAAAACTGAGAACTGTAACGAAGATTCCATGAGTTACGACAAAAATTTCAACATTACTAAAACTTCTATGTTTACTGTCTCTCAATTCCAGAGAAAACCGTCAACTACATTTTTCTGGTTAATTTATCTCTTTTGTATTCTTAGTTTGGAAACTTAATTCAGATTTCACTTGAGTGTACTTTTTCTGAAATAGTACTCCGGTGAGAGCGTGGTTGCTTCCTGCTGCGATGAAAAGTACACGTGACGTCTTAGAAAACCTCAGGAAACAACAATTTTAAAATGAACTGAAAAAAGGTGAGAGAATTTGATACACTTTCAGATTTTAAATACGCACAAAAAGGCTGTATATTAAAAGCGTATCATAATCTGTGCGTCTTCCCTATCTTCTTCCTTAATTCCACATTAATTTGGAAAGTGTATCATTATTCATGAGTGTGCCGTATTTTTCTCCCTTGTTCCATAAAACGCATCTCTGGAATCGAAATCTTGCTTAGCCTACGAAAAGCTTTTACAATTTTTGCCTAGCATATTCCAAATGTACTTCAGCGTTTTAAACACTATTTGGAAGGAGCGGGACAATCCATGAGTGTGCCTTATTTGATTTTCTTGGAATGATTTCTAATTTAACGCCCCGACTCTTGCCAAGGTGGTGGTAATTAAACATATGCAGTTACCACGGCGATTGTTTTTATTTATGCAGCAACCGACATTTAGAATTATAATGGCAATGTGAAACAACCTGTAAGTACAGCATTCCATTACTTATTATTTATTTTGGGTTACCAAGTAAAGTAGTTTTAATAATTAGGCGTCTTCAAATTCCTTAACTGATGCGTTTATCGCTAATTCATTCTCTTTCGTTTTCATCTAGTTCTTTTAGGAGCATTGAAACTCGTGCATAACTTCTAGAGACTCATGGCTGCAAAGTTCGCCAAAGTGCAGCGTTTTTTTAGGTTGACAAGAGTGGGAGCGTTAAAATAAGAATCCACTCTTTCTTGTCCCATACAACTCATCTTTGGAATCGAAATCTATGTTAAATTCGCCAACTAACACTATTTTGCAATCTTCGCCAGGGATATTCTAAGTATAATTTTCTAGTTTGTTGCCAAATTTGGAAGATATCTCCAAGCTTGGTTTTGTTTTGAAATTATTTTTTGGTAGAAAATGTTGCGATCAATTATCAAAAATCGCAAACCTTGTTCGACTTTCAACATTTTAATATCTCCTATCCCCACCTCCGCGATATCTGGCAAAGACATTTGAAAGATCTTCTTCGTGACAGTTCATGTCTGCACTACCTATCTACATATCATGTCTACAAAACCTGTCTACAAACTCGCGTCGACAAAAATCTGGGAATGAACGAAATAGCTCCCTAGTGCTAAAACAATTACACTGAAAATTCAGAGAAGGAAATGGTCATGTATTTCCGAAATGAGAGAAGGGCATCTGTAAGATACAAAGTACTTCTCTAAATGCAAGAAGAGCATGTGTTTCTTTAAGAATTGCTAAAAAACATTAAATTTTTGTTTCCAAGAAACTTGATACTTGCAGTAATGCTAAGTTGTTGTGTTAAGAACTTAAGTGGCAACAGTGGGTTATGTTGCTATGGAAACTTCCGAAATGAGAGAAGGGCATCTGTAAGATACAAAGTACTTCTCTAAATGCAAGAAGAGCTTGTGTTTCTTTAAGAATTGCGAAAAAACATTAAATTTTTGTTTCCAAGAAACTTGATACTTGCAGTAATGCTAAGTTTTTGTGTTAACAACTTAAGTGGCAACAGTGGGTTATGTTACTATGGAAACTTCCGAAATGAGAGAAGGGCATCTGTAAGATACAAAGTACTTCTCTAAATGCAAGAAGAGCTTGTGTTTCTTTAAGAATTGCGAAAAAACATTAAATTTTTGTTTCCAAGAAACTTGATACTTGCAGTAATGCTAAGTTGTTGTGTTAACAACTTAAGTGGCAACAGTGGGTTATGTTGCTATGGAAACTTATGTGTAGAGTATAGAATTATTTTATTTTAAGAGGACAAAATCAATTGTATCTGTTATTTTTGTTCATACGAATAAACGTTAGTTTGTTGCAAAAAAAAAAAAAAAAAAAAAAAAAAATTGCTTTTCAACCGACTTTAAAAAGGAAGAGGTCATGAATTCATTGGAATTTATTTTATATATATATGTACATTGTATGTAATTAATAAAATACCTAAATCCATATATGCCAACAACTCTGGAATATCATTGAACCATTTTTGTAAAGAGCGCATTTTTGTATAACTATATAAAACTACAATAGAAATATCAGAAGTCGTTCATCTAGCTATAATTGAAAACAAAAATTAATAATTACGAAAAATGGATGGTATTTTTTAAAGTAGTTGAGAGCTATGCTAAGTCCATTGATAAAAGTGTATGACTTCTCTGAAAGAATTTAACAAACTGTTCGTTCAAAACAAATTTATTGAAGTGTTTCTATTTCATGAATATTTTATTATCCTTTTCGACAAAAACATGACTATGAGAACATTTGAGAACAAAAATATGATTATTTATTTTCCGTTTTATTAAATATCTCAAAGAAGTTATACGGAACTTAGAAATAGTTAAGTAAAAGAAATTTAAATAAATAAGTGTCTAGATCCATTCTGATTTACCTTTTTAATTTTTTTTTTTCCATGGTCCAGTTATTCGTGGCACAATAATGTTCAAAAAGTAGTTGCTGAGTTTGAATAATACCTTTTTTTTCTCTCACGAATTTTAAAAATAATATTAAGAAACATTTAGAAAAATATTTCTCCCCCTCCCCACAAATTAGATTTTCTTTTATAAAGAATGATTAACTTAAGCTGATCTCGCTTTCGACAAGGTGGAGTATAATCTTTTTTCATAGAGGAAAATATTTTTTGGATCGGATTTTTTTTTCAATTTCTCTTGCATTATGTTATCTCTATCTATCAAAAAAGGAAAAGATAATTTTTTTACTGCCTGTTTTAAAATAGTGCTGTAAAAGTAACGACAAAATGAGTATCCGTATGTATTTGTTACTTAGATTTTCGCTATTCGTTACTAAGTATTCGTTACTCGTTACTTTCGTTACTACTAATAGAATCGGTAATAGGGTGTTATATGTGCCCCATAACAACACATCCGGGACAGTGTTGTTATGGGTATATTCCGCCCATACATAAACCCATAACAAAACCTAACCAAAAAGAATTTTTTTTAGCGAAGTTGCAGAAAGTTGTATTTAGAGCTTATTTTCTCTGATTTACAGATTGTTTTTATACACATTTATGGTTTTATACAATGCTAAATTATCCGAATTACGGAGTGCACATAGAAATCTTCCAAAGACATATGCCATTCTTTTTTTTTTCTCAACCCCCCCCCTTTTTAAAATTCTGAACGCTGGTTTAACCTGTTCATTCTTATCATAAAAAGTGTAAAGGAAAGCTTGTGACTCGTGTTTTTTCTGGGAGCGGGTTCTCGAATACTGAGATCCAGGGATTGGGCCACATATATTAAATTCACAGGGCAGGGGATCTCAGTATGATATCAACTACTTTGCGTCTCTATAAGCATAATATCTTTATTATTTGTGTGTTCTTAATTCATATCAAAAACTTCTTTTGCTGGACGATTTTTCGAAGTAAATTAAAAATTACCATATTTTAAATTAAAATTGTTTAATTCAGTGAGAATGATCTATTTTTAAGATATTTCCAGTTCTATTTCTGCACTTTTGGGATGAAAGGGGTTAGCCCCTTCTGTGGGTGCATATATGAGAGCATTCTTTAAACAAAAATTATCACTCCTTTCATACAGAAAGAATGGTTGCACCGGACTATGCGTATTCCATGAGTTCATGGAATAAAATGTACCATAAAATAGGGCAGATGGCCCCCTAAACGCCGACATTTTAGAAACATACTGAACTTTATTGAATTATTTTAATACCAGTGGCTTACGCAGGAGTGGGCATAGAAATCCCGGGTAGCTCCCAATTTTTTATATATTTTTTAAACAATTACTTAAAAAATGTGTTTAGGTTTCCATGCTAAATATTTTTTTTAGTTCCAAATAATATTTCAAATAATAAAAATGTGTGAATTCGTTTACTTTATAAAAATATATTTTTTTAAAAGGTGTATTTAAATAATTTGTTATTTATTACTCATATTTCGATTCTAGCTAAAAAAAAGAAAAAGTTAAGTTCGCAATCCTGCTTCGAAACCACCCTGAAAGAAAGAATTCTGATTGCACCACTATTTAGTACTAAAATGTTAGAAAGCCCGAAATTAGCACCCCTTACTAACATGCTTCTCTTATATGTATTGCTCCTCTACAATTATAAGAACCCCCCCCCCCCGCAAAAACAAGTTCAACTGCGCATAAGAACATACTATACACCGGATCCTATCCCCCCATTGTACGACCCATATCAATAGAGCAGCAGATAGTATATCCATCTCCATAACTGTAACGAAACATACGGATTCTTCCAAAACTCATCAAAACGATACCATTCGGCTCGGCACAAACGAATTGCAACCAGAACATACTACTACTCAAATACCGAAACTGATTTTTCCCTTCAAACAGCGAGAATCCATAATACTTCCGGTATCTAGTAACGGAACGGAACATACTATTACTCAAATACCGAAATCATGAACCGAAATTCATTTTCTACCTCCGGCAGTCTTGTATTCGAAGTTCGAACCTGGTCGATCCGAAATGCACACTCAAAAGTCATTTCCCCCCTTGAAACCGCGATCCGATATCCAGTAACAAATACAGAACATATTAGTACCCGATTACTGGAACCCGTTTCCCCCTTGTTCGCCTCGCCTGCCAGTCTGTATTCGAAGTTCGAAGCTGCTCGATCCGAAACAGCTTCGGATCGAGTAAGGAGTAACGATAACGATATCAACCGCAAAGTAGCAATTCGTTACTTCGAGTCTGAGTGATTATCCGTATCTTAGTACCGAATACATGCGGTTTGCTTCAGCTCTATTTTTAAAAGAACAAGGCAACAAGAAGTTAGAACTCTTCTTGTTGCCTTTGAATGCGCAAACATTAAAAACGTTTTTTAAAAACTTTGCTGAAAGATAACTGAAAAGAAGCATACAACTCTTTAAATATCTAATTAAATATAAAGTAAAGTGTTTAGTTTATATTCTTGTCTCACGTGAAATATTGTTTGTCTAGTAAATCAAACTACTGAAGATTTTTCTGATAAAAGTATTGTTCAATGCATTATGATGATCATTAAACTATCAAAGAATTTGACGACTTAAACTATGATATAAAATATTATAGAATAATTAAAGCTTTGTAAAATAACACACATGAAAGGTATCATTCTTAACAAGTGTTTCGGGAAAATATTTATCGACCATCGTCAGCAGCAGCAGAAGTCCATTCAGAGACTGGGACTGAAGACCTGAAAAAAGGACTTCTGCAGCTGCTGTCGAAGTTCGAAAGTTTCTCGCTGGAAACACATCCAGTCTGACAAGTAATAATATTATTGTAGCTTGGTGCAAAAAAAAAAAATAAATAAACACCAAGAAACAACGTAAACTAGAATCAATACAAAACTTATAATAGCAGACCGCCTTCGGCACGCAAATAATGTCGTCGTCAGTGCTAGAATGAAAATGGATAATTTTGCTCTGTTTTCATAGAACAGGAGGGGATCAATAACCTTGTTGGTCCTCGTAAACAGTCTTCTAAATCCTTTCTTCTTCTCTTATTTTTGTAATGTTTCCTGATGCTTGAAAAACAATATTTAATGTGTTTATGAATCTTTAAAAATTCAAAAAATATACACTAATGTAAGATGAATGATTGACGAAACAAACAATTAAATATCTATTTTCTAAAAAAAATACTCTTGGTTGAAGCCTACTTTTAAATAAAATGTAATAAGTGACATAATAAAAGTGTGCCAAATCGTTTAGTATTGCTTGCGCAATTGACTTTTAATGCTATTTTCAGCAATTTAATCTTAAAACGTGATCAAGATTTTCTCTAGTCTTGTTACTTTATTCTTAAATAAAGAGATCATATTTTTTCTTCTTAGGTTACGTAAAACAAAGAAAATCTTTGTCCATTTTTAAAGTTTTAATCGGTTTTAGTAAGAAGAAATAAGGTGGGAAATTCCTTCAGAGAAAAGACATATGAATTTTCCCATTTTATTATAACATAACAAGCTTTCAACTATCTTCCAGAATGAAATGACATGAGAGAAAAGTACAGCAACTTTTCACATAAGATTTTCTTGCCAGGTTAATAGACGTTTCGAACAAGTAATTGGCAATCCGATTTCATTCTTACCATTAGTATATACTCTTACTTTGAGCGTTCTCTTATTTTCTCTTAATTTTGAAGTGTTCGGCACAAAAATTAAAATTTAGGCAGAAATTTTCTATACAGATAAATCTAGCGTTTTATGAAACAGCAAATAAATAAACAAAACTTTGATTTTTTCTTAAATGCAGAGTTCTATGTCGTTTTGATCAAAAATCTGTGTCGAATTTTTGATCAAATTATCACCTAGAAGAATATAGATTTATAAATTATTCCATTGTTATTTTTACTCATACATCTATTTTAAACTACAATGATATTAAAACAAAATGAGAGCTTTGTTAAAAAAGCTATTAATAGAAAACTGAAATACGATCGTCGATAGTAGTACAAATGTGTCATCCTTCCTCAGCTGTTAGAAGGTCAACATCTACGGATGCATACAACTTACAAATAACACTGAATAGAAAATGAAAACTGAAGGTTAAATCCTTCCCTTGTGTTTCGGAATGGTAATTTGCCGTACGCTACTGTGTTTTATGCAACTGCGTATCGTTTTACGGAAAATGCAAGCGAAAACGCTGAAGCTAGAGTAAAAACTGAACGAATGAAACCAGTTGTTTTCATCTTTGTGGTTAATTTTGTTTGTACTTTAAGCTTTCTCTATTAGTGCGTTTATTTACTACTCGAATAATTTTCCTTTCATCCTAATATAAAAGACAAACGGATCAATATTTTTCAATTTTTGTCATGCTGTAAATTTAAACTCTATTTGGGTGGACTATCGAGCATGTTGTTGGGAGGTTGGCATTGACGGGGGATCTAAGTTACTTGATACTTAGAGCCAAATGCACGGATCCATTCATTCGGATCCATTATTTTTTTAGAAAATTGTACAATTTGCATTCAACTTACTATAAACATTACGGCATATTTTTAAAAAAATATGCGCAACAAGAATTACAAACATACATTAAATTTACTAACAAATTTGATTACACGATAACAAACACGTAAATTAATTTCGAAAAGATGGACCAAAAATTAAAATTTGGATCATTAAAATAATGTGTAATTAAATAAAAATAAATTCCTGACACACGGAAATAAAACTGCGAACTTAAACTGATTTTAAATATTCAATACTTATATATTAAATAAGTAAATACATTATTTTGTTGAATATTTACAATTCTGTGAGGGAAAACACTGTTCGAATCTTGAAATCGATTTTCCGCACTTCACATACTTTTACCGAAAAACAATGACATTCGACTGGAAAGACAAAGTGAATGTATTCTGTCACACCTTTTCGAAGCTTTCCGCAACTTATAATGATTTACTATCAAAACTTCCTCTTAGGGGCACAAAGGAAAACATTAAACAAAATTCAAAAGAGCTAATAACATTTCAAATTACGTTCCAAGTTGGGTGAAACTGTGAAACTTTTTTTTTATATTGTTATATGAGTTCCACGAACATCAAAGAATTATTCTGTTGAAATATCTGATGGAAAGTTCTTCTGGGATCGAAGGCGAATACATGAGAAATTTGTTACCTTACTGGTGTTTTAACCCTGTAAATGTCCTGTGATGTATACCTTTATTTGCCAACCATTCTGGGATGTAATTAAGAACTTTTCGTAAACATTAATTTTTGTTTTAGAATATAGCAAATTTACTGAACTCACAAATGCATTTAAATATTATCCCTATGAATGCTTGAAATGTATGCTAATTGCAAAAAAGAGCGATTGGTTATATTCCCCACGGGAAAAAAAAAAAAAAACAGAAATTGCTGGTAGCTATGTGTCTGTACCAGTATCCAACATTTTAAGTCTGAAGAAAGAAAATGTTATCTATTTGAAAGGTTTTGTTTTTTTTCACTGCACTCAGTGCCATTTGTTAGACGTCAACATTATCTTATCCAGCTGGACGACTTCCTGTCCTTTGACTGACTGGCATTCAAAACTGTAACTAGGGGGTTGCAAACGGGGGACGGGCACCGGGATACAGCGGGTGACAAAACCAGTGATAATTCTTTGAATTTGATCTAAATTTGATTCTGGGAGCTCGGCCGATAATCCACAAGAGGGATCTAGGCCAAAGGAAATTGCCCTATGTGGAGGTCTTTCTAAGGGGTCCTAACACGTTGTCGTTGTGTTTACGTCAAGTTCCGGCGAAAGCCACGGAATACTCCGATTGGCTAGGTCAACGGGCGTGACCTGGCTTAGAAGAAGGCATTTCCGGTCTCCTAGTTGAGAGTGTTATTCGCTCGGCCACTCATCGTGCATCATTCTATGTAAGGGACGTCTTTGTTATGTTTAAAAAAGTGTACATAAAAATAAGTGCATGTACAATCTACGTAATAATTTTAAAGTTTTAATTTTGAGCCGTATCGTAAAAGCTTTTTGTGAAGTGTGCAGTAGAGAACTCTTTGGAACAATCTAGTTTTTGGTCGTGCACTGA